>MU184230.1:69865-108038 GCA_016904865.1 Pissodes strobi
GCCTTTAATTTAAGGAAAGCCGATTAATTGACGAGAATCTACGCTAAGATTCATTTAAAAGACAATTTAGAAATAGTCATGCATTTTGTTTAGGGAAAGCCGATTACTTGACGAGAATCTACGCTAGTACTCGTATAAAAATAATTTAAAAATAATCATACCTCTTATTTAAGAAAAGTCGATTAATTGACAAGAATCTACGCTAGAAATCTTATAAAAAACAATTTAAAGATAATAATGCCTTTTATTTAAAGAAAGACGGTTAATTGACAAGAATATACGCTAAAAATCGTATAAAAAAGAATTTAGAAATAATCATGCCTTTTGTTTGGAAAGAAGATTAATTGACGAGAATCTACGCTAAAAATCGTATAAAAAACAATTTAGAAATAATAATTTATTTTATTTATAGAAAGCCGATTAATTGACTTGAATCTACGTTACAAACCATATAAAAAACAATTTAGAAATAATAATGCCTTTTATTTAGGGAAAAACTTTGTTTTTGTTATATTATGGAAAATTTGAAGGAATTCGTCATCCAATATTTTGACATAACGTCTAGGGTGAAAGATGTAGATTTATACATCTAATTACGTAAAATCTTTTTGAAAATGGTTTGAATGTGAAAAAATGGCATAGAATCGCAAAATTTCTGATCTTTTTGGTGATCAGGTGCAGTTTCTTTCAATGTTATGGCAGAATACGAGGAAAAATTATACTTTCAGCAGATGTCATTTCAAACGATTTGAAGTCTAGAAATAGGCCAGAATTTGGACATTCACAAGCGAATATCAGAGGTTCCTGTCGAATTTCTGGGAGATTTCCGTGAAAGTTATAGCTTAAACATTGTATTTGTGTAAGTACATTCAAAATATTTCTTCATATTTCTACACACATTATGTAAATAAATATCCCACACCCTATTAAGTATTATTTGTTAATTTTTTTTGATAGGTAAATGCTGCCTCTTATACAGTTGTCGATGACCACACATCGTTTTTTTTTTAAAGAAAATCTATATTGCATAAATAAATATTTTAAGCGTAATTCAACGGAATGTGACCTGACTCACTCCCTGATACTTTCTCCGTATTCAGATAAAAAATCAAAACTTAGACAGATGTGTAGTCAAACATTATAAAATGCATCTGCAAACATTCACATGTATTATACGTTAATATTGACATTCGTATGTTACTCTCAAAATGACAATATTTGACTAGTGCATGTCGAATACATACGTACTTATACCTTGGTAGTTTAAAAGGTCGACGACCCCGTATCTTCTTTTATATTTAGGTAAATATTTATTCGAAAAAAAATGATTTATCTTGACCTAGATATAAAGTAAAAAATGACTCAAAAAGGTTCGCGATATATTCTTTTAATTTAATTAAATTCCATATGTTGTTTGTTTATAAATCTCGGATGACAATAACTATGAAGTACGTAAACAAAATGTCACTAGGTCTAAGATCGGGTTACTGGGAAGGCCAACGCTTTAGTAATGATTAGGTTAATTTAAATTATTAAGCGTTTTCAATCATTATTATATATTTTTTAGATATTCTGATATAACAGGATTGCGCGTAAATGATGCTGGTTTGCAGGAAGTGATTAAGACTACATCCATTTAAAAGGGATTAAATATTGACGTATTTTAAAATGAATGAAATATACTTTAAACGCCAATTTCTTCTTATAATAATAATTGTCGGAATGCTTATCCGAACTTATCGTAGAACGTAATTCTTGAAACACATTTTATCGTAGGATTTATTACAAGATCAAAGTATCCTAATCTTTGTCCTTAGTATTTCAAATGCAATCGAGAGTCCTGTTAGCAGTAAGTGGATAGGGCTAAATTTATCTAAATTAAAGTCCTTAGAATTTTCTAGATATTATCGCGTACAAAGTTTCCAGAATTTATTTATAAGTTTGTTGATATCTTAATAGGAATTGTGTTTTTCAATTATTATGAAAAAAATTATCCTTGCAACATTATTAAGATTTGTTTCACTTTTAGCCTTTAAATTGGCTAATTTAAAAATAATCAATATAAATGCGTCTTCAGTTAAATATGCTCCAATAACGACTATATAGACGCGATAACTAGGAAATGAATACTCAGCGTGCACAAATTCAGTCGGTGTATGATTCAGTTACCAAACCGCAAACCGAAGTGTGATGAATCAAATATCGAAATCCAACTAGTAATGTCAGAATACATTTCCGGATTTGCCTCCGTTCTAATTTGGCTTCGTTATTAGACCGGCATTAGTAATATATGTGCTGAAAGAAGCCATTGTTTTTGGATTATTCGGGTTTTATTGGCATCTAATAATAAATGAAATGAATGAGATATTAAATTGAATTGTAATGTCTGAGAATATAAAAGGTACAAAATGCAAGCAAAATTACATATTAATTAATATGAAGCCCTAAACATCAAGTATTGCCTAATTTTTGTCCAAATAATAAATTATCAAGATCAGGAAAATTGAACGGCAGCACATTGAAAAACTTCAGACTCAACGATCCAACGCCATCCCTGGTTCTGGATAGCCACCAGTGTTCCCTATTTCTTGCCAGCTATGTATTGAAGTGTCCAAGAGCAGGAAAAAATACAAATCTTCTACATGACAATGTAGGTATATAAAGATAGTAAATTCAAAATATGAAACTCAACACAGAATTCTCAGCAATTCTATCTCTATCCCAGTTCACCAATGACCTGGATGCTCTTATTTTGAGCCAAAAAGTTATTTTCCCCCGTATGGAATATCCCTACGTGAGAGAACCAAACAACCATGGCAGACGTGAGAAGAGTTTTAGGAGATACATTCCTAGATAAGTTTCTAATCAAGTAGGTGGTTTTTGGGAGCTTCTTACTGAGTTTAGCTACATGCTTTATTCAGATTTATCAAGCATCGAAGAACAATGAGGAACTACTCAGAGTCCACTATCAGGCCACAATCATTACTACGCAGACATAATTTAATGCTTTGGGTTTTGGAGTTGTCAAGATAAAGATTTCGATCTTACTGTTAGCTAGTGCCACTAAAATCGTCAATTGGTGTATGTGGATGGTTGGGGAAATAAAAAAAAAAGTTCAGCACCCCCCATTTCACTTCCAAAGTCATTTACATAGATGGGAAGGCGTGTAGCGCAAACAGATTACACGTTGCATTCTTTCACTAAACATAACATACGGTATTCAATTCTTCAAGTAGATAATAAAATTGACAATTGTGAAAGCTTTTTAAGGAGGATCGTGTGCAAGACACAATCAAATGCTTCCGTGAGATCAAAAAAATTAAGCAAAGCTGTCACATCTCTCTTCACAGCCCTCATAGACCCCAGAAGCCAATGTAATGATTTTAGGAGAGGAAAATACATTTTTGAAACATTCGTTTTTGAACACAGGGACGACCCTGGCAATCTTTAAGAAGAAAAGGTGTTTGATGGCTTATATTTTTTGCACATTCAACCCAAAACAATATTTCTCTACACTTCGTCACAAGATCTTCATTGAAACTAGCAGGCTTAAAGTTAAGTGAATATCATCAGTAATGCTCTCAAGGAAATTAGAAAAGTGTTATGATCAGCCGTACCGAAAAATACAGAATTCAAAGAACCCGTGTTAAATTATTTGGACATAATGAGGACTGAGAGGGAGATGCCGATTGTTTTCCTCACATACTGCTAGAAGGAGGAGTGTAGATGGTGCATGGAAGACGATGAGATCCCATAACATCTACTTACGGAAACAAGCGTCTAGCAATTGGGCGTAATTTTCGATGCCACATGCGCAATGGCGAAACGAATAATAGGTATTATTATGGCTTTGCATGGTCCTCCGCTCGCTTCTTTCGCTACGGGGGCTCAATCAACAAGAACTTACCAAAACTAACCCAAGGCTAACCCAAAATTAAGAAAAAAAGGTAAATGATAAAAAACAAATATAACCTCGAAAAAAGGTAAACAAAACATCTGCTGCGACCGTCGGGAATCGATCCCGCAGCGCAGGAATGACAGGCAAGCACTCTGCCTACTACACCACCGAGGCGTTGAAGAACTTCTGCTAGGACGTAGAAACATGGATAATTCGGATATTTCGTAAATTTCGTTCTTGCTTCGCCATTGCGCATGTGGCATCGACATTTACGCCTAATGGCTACACGCTTTTCTTAAGAAATGCCCCGTCTTCGCGTGGGCAATACTCAGAATCTTTGGCGCGACGCCGCGCCGATCGAGCCAGATTCCCAGATTCAGTGCGTCGTGTTAGTCTGAAGGAGATGCGGGCTTTCTTAAGGAAGACCGGCATCCTGGATGTTCTGTAATGTGGGCTGGGGGCACAACAGGCCCAATTGGTTCACTAGGGGCCACCCCTACGGACACTACTTTTTCATTTTGTGCGTCTGTTAAACCTAATAGTACGTGAAACTAGAAACAGAGTGCATGGTATCTCAGCACCAAGAACTTGTAAAAGAGATTCTTTTTAAATCTCGCTAAAATGTTTAAGACTATAGATTTAGGAAAAAAGGAAAAAGTTAATATAAACATAATAATAGCCCTCCTGCAATTGTAAATGGCTCAGGTTTAAAGATCCAGGGTGTTTAAAATGTAGATCTAAAAATTACTTGCAAAAAATATATTCAAGCTTTACTTTAAGTTAACATAATCCGGAATCTTCTGATTTAAATATAATTTATCTATGTTTACTATTAGCACCACTTTTCTCTAAAAATATAGAACGCCACTGATTTCTACCCGTTCTAGTCAATTTTTCTTAATTCTCAATTGAATCAACTCGAAATTTTCCTTCTGCAAGCTTTTGATATACTAGCCATTTACGAGAAAAAAGGTTGAAAATTCTTTCAATACACGCTACTAACATTAATAGGAACTTAATTTGCTTAAATATGACAAAAACTTGATGGGGATTACTTAACGATGAAAGCTCCCATGGTTATGTAGCCTAAATACTTTGGATTTTAAAATGGAACATATATACTGATTAATGTTATCTCTATGCACGCCACCGGACCCATAAATAAAACTTATTTGAATGAAGTGGTACTGTTTTGTATGACCTCAAGTTAATCCAAACGTTTCCGAGATTTTAGCGAACAATTCTTGTGTTCAAATTAAAGTTTTAACAGCCCAGGGAAAAATAGTTTTCTTTAAAAAAAAAATTAACGGTTTTTGCCGAGAGGTGTATAAATGTAAAAAAATTTAGTGCCTCACCTTTATATGAACACAACTAAAGTGAAACTTCTGAAAGAGATATTAAGAATTGAGTTTTTATTTTTTTTTTCTTAAGAGAAGGTTTCGACACTTTTTTAATTTTTTTTCTCCATTTTTTTGAATTTTTTTTGCCGAAAACCGCGTTTCTCTAACTTTTTTTTTTAATTTTTTTTCTTTTTTTCGTTTTATAATAATTTTATAAACATTTCGAACAATTTTTTTTTCTTATTTCGTTTTATAATACTTTTTTTTATTACCTTTCCGACTTTTTTTTAAATTTTTTCCCATTTGTCTAAATTTTTGTTTTTTTTTTCATAAAGCATTTTTTTCTTCCCATTTTTGCCATCTCCGACCTCGTAGCTGAACTCTCTATGTCGTTTTTATTAAGTAATTTTTTTTTCTTATTTCGTTTTATAATACTTTTATTAACTTTCCGAAAAACTTTATACGTTTTTTCAACTTTTTCTCATTTTTTCAAAAATTTTTGGGTATTCGGGGTGGTGGGGGGTAAGGGGTATAATTCCCCCCCACCACAGATGACTTCATGACACGAGGTCATCGCCTGTCAGATTTTCGATCCCAGGCTTTGTTGCAGAGATATCGGCAAAAAACGGGTTTTCCCCAAAATCTCCCCTAAATTAGAGCCCCAGTCCTCCATTTGGTCAAAGGTAGCCTCCATGAGGCGCACCTACCATAAAAATGTCGACTCCGTAGCTCTTCCCCTTCTCCTGACCGAACGGTGGGAAGGGGGGGGGGGGGTCCAGTTTTCGTCCAGGATCCTCATTTTACCTCGGCTATATGTGCTGACAACTTCAACCTTTTAGCTATACTGAAACATGCTTAATTAAAGGGACGTTTCACTTTGATAACCGTTTCAACTTTGATAAGCACTTTGCTAAGCGTTTCAATTTTTCTGACTTTACCCTTGCTAAAGAAGTGTCACTTCAAAATTTGATATTTATTTTTTATTTAAATTCTATAAAAAAGAACTGTAGCACAAAAATATTATACTACAAAAAACAAAAACTAAATAGAAAAGTCTAACAAACAGAACAAAAAATACAAAACATACTTACAAAATAGATAAAAGAAGAACAACAAAAGCTATGATATGCGAAATAAAAATAAAATGATATTTTAAAGAATAAATTGTTTAACTAAACTTATTCCTAAGAAAAATATCATGTAAGAAATAAAACAAAGAAATTATAAAAAAATAGACAAAAAGATCCACAGACTTAGCACTAGACAATTTCAACAGGCAACTCTCAAAGTCAATAAAGGACTAGGATATAACTGCAACCACTTTTCTGGATATAGAAGGGGCATTTAATCATTATGATTCAATCCTTTCCATTAAAAGGGCTCTGGGGATAAGACAGGTGCCAGCCGCTATATGCCAATCGGTACAGGCATGGCTGGAGAAACAAAGGGACTCTAGCATAGGTTCCGAAAAGGCAACGAAAAGACAGATAAATTACCCAAATCAGACTAGTCAGGTTATTTGGTGGGACCAGAATGGGTAGCAACATAGTCTCAGGAATGATGAAGAATGTCCGAGCAGGTCAGAGATAAGATAAGCAATTTATTAAAGAGTTACTCAGCAAAGCTCACAGCTGATTTACAAAGCAACAATAGAAAGGCTAGTAGGTATATTCACCGGTCATTGGGAAATCTAGCCACGATGTTTTAGGCGGAAACTAAAAAGACATTTAAGTTTGGTGGTCCTGGTAGATGCCACTATGAGGGTATCGTGAGGATGCGTTTCAAAGAAATGGGCGCAACCAATCCAGTAGCTATATGCTACGCTGAGGGGTAATTATCAAGGCTATGGAGTATAATCATCGATACAAAACTAGATGAGGGGCTTTAAAAAACAGGAGAACCACAATAGGCCTTACAGGTACCAGTGGTGGACAGGCCGATCTGGAAAACTTCCAAAAAAGTCTAATGCAATCTAATCTAGAATTAGTCAGATTCTAAAGACACAATTTCGTTATCAGTAGTAGCAGAATGGCAAGAATCTTCACTAGGACGATTCATATTTGGAACATATTGGCAAATTAATTGGTCATGATCATCATAGTCGAAGTCCAAGATAGTGGCCCTATTTGCTTGAAATACAGGTAATTATTGCTGGATACCGATATTCCAATCTAGAAGGTGAAGAAGGTTGCTTCTAATTGCAACCAAATTTTTTACTGTTTATTAATTATAGTAATCAAAATACCTAAAAAACGAAAAAAAAATAAATTTTCAAATTTGGACAGAAAGAAAGGGTTTTTTAAAGCACACGTTCAAATTAAATTAAGCCGTTTAGGATCCATGTTTCCATTAAATTTGTTTATGAAAACTACCTACCTACCTTTACTATATTTAAATTCAACTTAGCAATATTATATGAACTATTTATTGAAACAAATTAGATTTTATAGAAGCAATATTCTCAAATGCAGTTAAGATTATTTACTCGAATTTTAAGTATTTTCATTTCATTTCACTACAAACAAACAGGAGTAAAATTGCTCAAATTGACCTTTGAACCGGACAAATGATAAACAAACATCACCTATATCTAGATTAACTCAATAGCCACATTTATATCCTTACTTGGAAATTCTTCAATCAGGCGGCTTTATTAATAACAACATTTTTAAATCCTTGTATTACATACCTCCATAATTTGTTATCATTCGCATTGTTAGTTCGTACCTATGATAAAACACTAGTTCTAATCAAATTATCAAACGTAATTTGTAGTGAAAAAGATTAGGACTGGAAAATCCAACTTTTTTTTTATAGCATCTCTATAAACTGGAATGTCGTATTTATAAACAATCTAATCTAAGCACCACTTGAAATTAATTGCGCGTATAGGTACAAGGTATTGTTTCAAAGAGTCATACGCTTGGACTTCTCTTAGGCATCTGACTTGGTGAATCACTGGCTACTAATAAATAAATACCTTAGAGATTGGATGAAAATGACTTACCGTCACCCTGAGCCAATGTTTTAGCTTACGGAAATGATGGATCTCGCAACAAAAACAATTTTAACAGAGAAAATTCAACGTTCGATTATTGCGAAGCCTGAGTGTATAGTCAACGCATAAAACAGCCTATAAAGCATAATTTAGACGAAAAAAATAACGGCCAGACGCAGCAACAAATAAATGGGCACTTAAATAATTAAATACTGCACACTTTTGTCGGAACAATGCAAGAAAAACAGTTAATGAAAATGCAATGAGCACTCACGCCATTGTATTGGTTTTGATTTATGCCCTTTGCCGCGAGAAATGTACCATTGACGTTATGCCGTATCAAATATTGTCTTTTGTACGGTGTTTCTAAGCAGAAAGGGACTCGTTTAAGCGTTTATATCATGTATTCGCACACTTGCTTCTATATCTGAGAATTTTTCTTGGTAGAGGAACAATACAACTGCTGGTGGCTTGATAAATAGTACTGGAGACATATTAATTTGATATTAGACGGATCTATCTTAATTATAATTTATCGCCGAATGGTACAATACCTGCAGTTCTGTTAGCTAAAAGAGAGATAAAGATTTAATTCAAAGAACAGGTGGATTCGTAAGTATAATGTGGGCACGCCCTTACATCGTATCAAAAATATGTCAAGCCTTAAAAATAAAATACGACAAATAAATTGCTGCTTCATTTTTGCCTAATTTTGAAGTGAAGCAGATGGTTTCCACAAATATATAGATCTATTCTTTGAGGACTTTCATATGCAGGGTGTTAAAGAACCCGATGTGTTTTGTCAACATTTCAAGGATGAATAAATTAAATATGTCTTTTTTTTAAAGTAATTTCTCAAATTATTCATATTTCTGCTATTTTAGGAGTTATTAATTATTTAATGGAGAAATGCTTTTTTTTACTTTTCTTTATTAAGTATATTTTAGTTTAGCAACAATGCATAGACATTTTAAACAATATTGTCAATAACTTGTAAGATCACCTCGAACATTGTGGACCTTTTGATATCGCCGTGGCATACTGTCTCCTAAAGTATTAATAAATCTTGGAGGAATATTTTCCCATATTCCTCTCCTACAGCCACAGGGAGTTCATCCAAAGTTTGAGGAACATTTTCTCTTGACCACACTTATAATTTTAAGTGAGACCATACTTCTGGTGCCTTTGTCATTGAAGGTCGGCGATCATTCTGGCTGTTTGCACTTTAGAGATTGCTGCTCGGAATAAGGATTTGGTACTTTGCCATAGCACTCCCTCAGGTTTTTAAGCCAAGATATCCATCTTCGTCCTGGTAGTCTGCGTCCTACATTTTTTCCCTGTACTATAAGCTGCAGAAGACGCTAATTCTGTCCCCTCATGACGTGTCCAAAGTATTACAGCTTTCGTTGCTTTATTGTGCGTAGGACCTCTGTGGTTTTGCTCAGTCGCAGTAGTACTTCCGTATTGCGTACTCTATCCGTCCATTATAAGCATACGCCGATAATTCCACATTTCAGGCTTCAATTTTTTACAGTGTTGATCTAACAAGGTCCATCCCTCCATTCCATATAATAGAATTGGAAAAATATAGCATCTAACAGGGCGTAATCGCAGACATAGACTGAGTTGTCGATATGTTAGTAACTGCTTCATCTTTGTGAAGGCATTTCTGGCCTTTTCAATACGAATTCTCATTTCTTGTCCGATGTTCCATTCGGCATTCAAACAGCATCCGAGGTAGTCATATCGTTCGACATTATCAATATTCTGTTTACTGACAATCATAAATTTGATCTTGCTTGCATTCATTTTTAGCCCATTAGCATTACTGACTTCGTTGTCTTTATTTACTAGCCATTGTAGGTCCTCAACCGACTCGCCGAACAAGACAGTGTCATCAGAATAGCTGATGCACATGTGGACAGGCTTATTCATATCTAAGCATCTCTGAACCAAGACTTGCATGCCAAGAGAACATCTTCTAAATCCAAACTGTGTCTCAGAAATGATCTCTTACGGTACGTTACTATGGACAGCGTTTTGCGTTTGGTTTTTTCGGCAAGGTAATGAAAGTAGTTTTTAACCAGTCTTGTGGTATTTTCCCTGAACTATATATGACGTTAAATAGCTCATTGGGAACTGTAGCGCTTCATCTTCAGTTAGTTTGAGAAGACCTACATAAGCATTGTCCGGTCCCCTAGCTTTATCATTCTTGTACTGTGGAATGGCTGTGACTATTTCTTCCTTTAAGACACTAGGTTCTTCATATGCATATTCGTAGGTATGTATATCTGGTCTCTCGTCATGGAATAGATTAAGAATATATTCCTTCAACGTATTTAATTCCGTAATAACTGTGCAGTCATCCCTGATTAAATATCCATTGTTGGTTTTCTGTTTTATCCAAGAGTCTCCTTGATTTTCTTCTGTAGGTCCTTGGGTCGTTTAGGTGATAGTTGATCACATCTCTCAGGTCTTCATCAGCATGGTTTTCTGCCTTTAGGAATACGCGTCTGGCCTTTTCGACTATAAGGTCTTCTAGAGACTGCCACTGTAGGTCTGCTTGCAGGTCGGCATTTCTGACGAACCAAGGTGCGCCAGCTGCTCTCCCAATTAGTACTTTATCTGTACTCGTTAGTAATTTAATGTTTGATATCGCTGCGTATCCCCAAGCTGTTGAGCTATACGTCAGTTAAGATCTCGCTATTGACTTTAGCATGACAAGTTCAGTCTTCAATGCCATTTCCTATTCTTCCCGATCAAGGGATTTAGCATGGCCATTGCCCGTTTGGTCTTGTCTCTTGCAGCTTGGATGTGCCTTTTCTATGTCAAGCCACGGTCCAGGTGTACTCCAAGATACTTGACTTTGTCGCTCCAAGGAATGCTGATCTGTGGCCCCCTGTAGCACAGTGCTTTTCCTCGTTGTGTTGTTGTGCGTGAATTGTTTCATTGTATCGTCAGCATATAATGATATCTGTGCATCTTCGATTGTTGGTATATCATGCGTGTATATTGAGTACAGGGGCGGTCCAAGGGCTAAGCCCTGCGGTACTCCTGCCTCAAGTGTTCTTGGCCTGGATGTCTTCACGTGGAATCTTCTGTTTGTCAGGTAGCTTTTGATGATCTTGATGATTCGATTAGAGTAGCCCCCTACTATCATCTTATAATATAGCCCCTGATGCCATACTCTGTCGAATGCTCTTTCTACGTCTAGAAAGATTGCACCTGTCGCTTTGCCCCTGTTGAAGCCTTTTGTGATGTATTCTACTGCTTTGAGCAGCAGCAACTCTGATGAGTATCCTGTCCTGAATCCGTACTGGGAACTGGGGATTGTGTCCTGCTCGTTTGACTCGTTCTTAAGTCCCTTCAGTATAACTCGCTCTGCCACCTTGCTAACAACCGAAAGGAGACTGATAGGCCTGTAATTTGCAGGATTGGCCTTATCCTTACCTGGTTTAGGTACTACTTTCACCTCAGCTTCCTTCCAGCTGTCAGGGAAGTGTGCGAGTCTCATCATCGCTTTGATGATGTTAGCGGTTGCTGTTATACCTTTTCTAGGTAGCTTCTTGAGCATTATATGACTGATCTTGTCCGCTGCTGTTGCTTTTCTTTTCTTCAGCCTTTTTATGATGCCCGCAACCTCAGCTGGTGAGGTCGGAACATTACACTTAGGCTGCATGTGTCGCTGCTCTTGGCGCATGACTCTGTCTTGTGCGTCTTCGAGATGTTCCTCATCCTCGTCAGGATGTTCGTTTAGTATGCCGCCTTAGTTCTGCACGGTCTCAGCGAATAGCTCCGCCTTATCCGCGTCTGCATATACCAGGCCTCCTGCTCCGCTTAAGGGCGGAACAAGAGGCCTGGAGTTGCGGAGTGCCCTCTGCATCTGCAAGGTTGATTGATCTAGGCTCAGTTCCCTGAGCTTGTGTTGCCAAGATTCGTCTCTATGCGCCTTGAGTCTCGTTTTTAGAGTGCCGCTGTGCTGGGTCAGCGTGACACTGTCGTTTTCTAGGCCGGTTCTTGCATAAACTCTCGGATCATGTTCTTGATCTCGTCGGAGAGATCATCATGTCGTCGAGTGTTAGAGAAATCTTTTACAGCAATACTAGAGTTGTAGGCCTGAATGATGTTGTTCTCCAGATTTTCGATTTCGATGTCTAGCTGCTGGGCGTTGTTTATTCCTCTAATTTGGGTGTTGTCTTTAATCATGTTCTGGTATCTATGCCAGTTGATCGTCTTTCTTGTTCTCAGGTTGGATATTGCAAGATTGACGCACAGCATTATAGGGTTGTGATCTGGTGTCCCTTTTACTACGGTCTCTATGTTAGTGTCGAATCGCACGTTTGTAAGAAGTGCTATGTCCAGAATTTCGGGCCTTCCCACGCCTCTGGGTCGGAATGTGGGCTGATCCTGTCCTTGAGCATCTACACCTCTGTCTTCACAATACTGTGCCAATCTTGGACCGTTCCTGTTAGTCCTGGAACTGTTCCACTGCTAATGTTTGAAGTTCAAGTCCCCAATGATGATCTTGGGGCTTGAGTTTCTTGTTAACTCTTCTATGTCCTCTTCATGAAGCAGATCTTGGGGCGGAAGATAAACCGAAGTTATCTTGATATCTCCACGTCTCGTGGAGACTTTTATGGAGACCGCCTCAATTTCTGAGTCCATTTCGATTCCTAGATTGGTATGTAGTGGAATATTGAACCACAAAACACATTCCACCCCTAAAATGATGTAGGTCAAGTGATAATATAATCGAATATTAGAGTAGCTCACGCGGATGAAATTTGAACAATTAATAAATGTCATGTATCAAATGCCAAACTTGATAGATGTAAGATGCCACGCCCTAAAAATTGCGTCGTTCTCCTCCTCGTTCGTATTTGCCAGTGCCGCAATACCTGCTATACAGGATGTGACAAAAAGCAGACTTAAGATTTTCATGCATCAATTCTTGTATGTCACTAGACTTTAGGGACCTTAAATTGGCAGCGCTCACGTATTGCATAGTACATGTTTGGAAAATCGGAGAAATAACGATTACGCTCATCATAATAACATATTAATGGGTTCATCAAATATTAAAAAATGTTGACCTGAATGCTGGTGTTTGCCAAAAAAACTGTCGAGTGTCAGTGCAAGTGAGTTTACTATACCCCAATAAAGAACAAAATAGCAGATAACATTACATTAATAATTTCATTGATCAATCGTTGGCACTATAGTGTGTCCAGTGTCGGCATGAATGTAAATCTATGAAACCGCAATTGACAGCAGTCTTAAAATCAGTGCAAGAAGCCCTTCAATTTCTGCTCTATCAACTTGTCAATTACAATTCCCTTAATTTGAAAGTTTACACCATTTTCTAGTTGGAATTTAATGGAAACAAGTCTGAACTCATATGAGCATGTTTTCCATAGTATTTGAGGAGTGCCAAATAAATTGCCACTGGCCAGTGTGAGATAGATGTGCATGTCCTAAGACCAGACTACAAACAAATATAAATTTGTTTAACAAATTAAGGGAAGATTATTACGTCGTCATCGATTTTACAAGCACAATATCATGACCTATACCAATTAAAATCACCCATAATAATATTCAAATTTTCATGAATCAACCCCTTCTAAATCCCATTAGTAATTTATGCAAGCAAAGGGGTGAGGATGTTTTTATACAGGGGGCAAAAAATAACAATAGGTACGAGCACATGCCTAGTGATCAGCACATGTCTCTATCGGGTATGTTACAATTTTTTAATGATGAGTTATATGTGTAATTTTTGAACGATAAAATCTGATGGGTGTTGGCAATATGATTTACATGCAGCATTAATAAAATCATTATTGCTTACTCTTCAGAATAGTTTAAAAGAAAGAAATTCATTCTCAAAATAATTATTGAGGTGCTGGGTTTTAAGTTGAATGTTTCACCAAAAAAAGAAGAGGTATTTTCACACTTTAGGACGAATCAGTGGCGCAACTAGACTAGGCATGGCATTACCAAGCATTTATTTTCTATGCGTCAACGTTGCCAGATCTCTGGATTTCGCGATGTTACAGGATGTGGATGATTAATTCAAGTCAAATCAAATCTTTGTATTTTCAGAACTCTGCCCAAATAAAATTTTTCTCTTACCTGATACCTCATGACTTAAATTTTAATGCAATAATGCTTGGAAGAAAATAAGCCGAAAATGACTTCGTTTCCAAGAAACAGGGTGTCGAAATATTTAAATTTTTTTTTTTTTACAAAAGTCTCAACATTTCGGAGATTTTTCCGTATATAAACCACTGGTAGAAATAACTTTTTATTTTTGTTTTTATTATATTTTTCTATCAAATATTATTGATGGTGGAAGTAAGTCAACCGATCATATGTAGAAATGCCTATATACTTAATACGTTATTAGAGTATACAAGAAGTCAATGTTTTAGTTCTAAGCATATCCCAGATAAGATTTTCGACCTGGTTTTGCCGAGAAATCTTCAAATTTAGCCAATGTTTGTTTGAAGCACTCTGTACAATGAATGCTCATGAATACTTGTGAACAATATAACATTGCAACTCAATAGGATTATTTATCATAATAAGAAATTGGTTATGCGATACATGTGATAGTTTTTCGTACATAAATATACGTAACAACATCTCCAATAATCCGTTATCTTTTGACAATAATTTCTAGGGTCTCCTATTGTTTCAATAAAGCTTAGGGATGACCTTAATTTTCTTATCTGTATTTTTTTAAATAAATAATCATGACTTTGTAAATCATGGATTATAGCGATTTTGACTGTAATCTTTTAAAGCACGAGCATCAAGGTTTCAAATAATAATGTAGAAGAGCAAATGAAGCTGGAAATGATAAAAATAATGTATGTGATGGGCGAAAGAAGCTTATCTGGTTACATTAATATTATCTCTTTTTTTTGTCGTGATCTTGGGATAAATAATTTGAATTCCAAAGTGTCTCATTTTCGAAGTATAATTTGGATTCCTTAAATGTAATGAGTTTGAAAAGCAACAAAATGTTTAATAAAAGGATTATCGAAATGTAATAATTTTTAAGTAGCATAACGACCCTTCGAGAAATTTTATCTTAATTTTTAAAACCAAGCAAAATCACAGGTTAAAATATGTAGATTTATTTATTTAATTGCCTGAAATCTCATTAAAAACATTTTGAATCTGGAAAAATGGGTCAACATAGAAGAATTTGGTCTTTTTCAAGCAATAAGATGTGTAGGAGAGATTTTTAGGTTAGTTCTACTTTAAGCACCGAAGTTATGGCAAGTAATATAATAAATAATTGTGTCCATGCATGTGGCCTTAAGCACACACCGACTTTTTGTCTTTTTCACCATTACCACTCATGGCTTTTTCTGATACGTCTATTCAAAAAATTTTACACAGTTGTAAGATATGTTTGATCTACCCTACCCCATTATTAATAATGGGCAGCTTTAAAGCTCTTCGAAGAGCATTCGATGGTAGGTGCTCAATCCCTTTATATGCTGCCATTCAAACCTCCTTTTTCACTATAAAATTGGGCAGGAGGAATTTATTCACCGTATCAATATATGTAAATTGCTAAGCCAAACTGACCTATTTGATGCCAATGCAGCTGTCTGTAAACCCGATTCCCGTATGACCGTTTTAAATTATACTAATTTAGGAGATATTTGATTCCAAATTGTTTGCTATTGTTGAAATCACGCAAAGCGTCTCCTTTTCTAAATATTCCATTTTGGGCAAGTCCCATATGCATGAAATTAAAATGTTTTAACGACAAATAACATTGAAAAACAATAATCTTACAAAACTTAACATATATTTCACAGAAATTCACTTCTTAATGTCATGCAAATGCGTTTTCTCGTAAAAGGTAATTATGTATATATATGTTAAACAAAATGTTTAAACAATATGGATAACAAGTCTAGGCAACAATATATATTTGTATCCTTAAGTGTTATTACTTATAAATAAAATATTGTTATTACGAATTTAATTGGCTTTGGCAACAATTTATAAAGCGCCTTATTGGCTACTTAATATTAGTTCATATAGATAGTTCCAGCAGAGTATATGGTTAGCGTTAACGTTAACAATTATGATGCCTAAATATCTTTTCGATATAAATAACTTTCCCTGAAGTTTCATTGAAGCTGCTTGCCTGATATATTAATTTTCTCAGTCAGTTTATCTAGCTAGAACAAACATAATTTAGAATTGTTTGTGAATTTTATATACTTGCTTCTTTTTAAATTAAACATTAATAATTATTCTACAAAACGAACCAAAGTAATATAGTTTGGGTTAGTTGGTGAAAATCTGTGAGGTGATCAAGTGTGCTCAATCCACTTGGGTGGAACCATTTTGAAGATATGGCATGTATGATTCCTCATGCGCGCGCATCTGTCATCTATCGGCCAATGACTACTCATCTGTCACTTGTCTTTTTAAATTTGACATTTGGCAGTTTTTATCCACGTGTACTACGCTGATTGCAATTTGGTAATGCACAGTTTGATGAAACTTTTTGGCTGGAATCTTGTCCTCCTCTCCCTCTCCTGGCTTCGTGGACCCTGAAAATAAATTAAAAAATCATTTAACGTCAGTTTTGTACATACTTTTTATATTATATAAAAGCTTTTTGACATTATTTGATATATTTACATTTCATATATTTATCAAATTAATGTTATCCCTAGTTTTGTGTTCGAGATAGATGAGAACAGATTTTTAAGCATATCATCAATAATTTAAAAAGCTCTAGGATCTCGCCGTCTCCTCTTCGTCAGTTTTGTACAGGGTGGCCCGTTTATTATGGGATGACACCATAACTCAGAATCTATGGGGTGTGCCAAAAAAAGTTTGGTACAAAAGTTGTTTGGTTTTACTTGAACTTTTAAAATATTTTATCTTTATATATACAGGGTGTTCGTATTTTTGTAGACAAGCTTCAACTTCCTTATTTTAAATAGAATATCCTATATATTAAGGCATTTTTGAATTATTTGGATCCAAACCCTTGACCATCCAGCCATATATATGTCGGAGACCTAAATAGCCACCACGAACTCTGGAAATATAGGGAATCGGACCAGAACGGAGAAGACCTGGTGAAGTGGGCGGAAGCTCAGGATGTCTACCTAATTTTCGACGCCAAAGATCGATGAACATTTAAATCAGCATCATAGGGAACCGAAACCTGCCCTGACATATGCTTCGTCTCAACTGATAGCAATGGCCTGCATCTCGTAGGGCCCTTGATGATTTCCCGCACTCCCAACATCGACCTGTGATCATAGAAGTGGAGTTAAATATCCCACTGATATCCTCATACCCCGTCCTAGATGGAACTATGCGTTTACACAAAACCTCGATAAATGCTTGGGATGAATAGAGGCAAAGTACCAGAACTACGAAAGATTTGTTGGAGCGTCAATAGGTGCAGCTAAAGCCAGGATCCCCCAGGAAAAAATACATCCCAGGATGGAGCCAAAACTGCGCACAGCTATACAAGCAGTTTTTGGAGAATGACGACAGGGAAATCGGGGATGAACTGTTGCACAGTTTGAATGCAGCCAAAATGGACAAAGACTGTTGAGTAGTTGGACTTTACAAGATCTAGCCCTAAAGCATGGTCATTACTGCGAAAACTGGGTGGTGGAAACAAAAGCTTACGTGTATCTAGCTCCATCTCATCAAACGTGATTGCAACTCATATCACTAAAACATCTAGAGCCCCACTATTAAAGTTAAAAACGAGCTTACAGAACTCAAGCAGGCATCCGAAGATAACACGTTATACAGCCAACCCTTCACTACTGAAGACATTTCCATGGCACTGAAAGACGTGAAAGCTGGAAAAGCCCCAGGCCCTGATGGTATACACTCGGAATGTCTTCTCTCCTGCGGAAGTTATGCTAAAGAGTGGCTAGCAAGATTATTCACCGATATACTACAAAGAGGAAATATGCATCACCTCCTAAAAAGGGCAAACATTGTCGCCTTACTAAAATGTGGTAAACCTAGCAATGATCCTCAGAGCTACCGCCCTATAGTCCTACTTAGCATGATCTACAAGCTCCTCAAAAGGCTCATATATAATAGGATTAGTCAAACCATTCTTGAAAACATCCCAATAGAGCAGGCAGGCTTTCGACCAAACCGGAGCTGCACGGACCAAGTTGTTTCTGTAACTAGTTATAAAGAGGCCGGCTTTCAAAGAAAACTAAAAACTTTATATTCCTCCAATATCCTGTCTAAAAATGCTAACCTCATAAATCAAATGCTCAGTAACAGTCCTTTTCAAGTTACTTTGGGCAATAACCAAAGCAGGCAAATGAAGCTCAATAACGGTCTCCCACAAGGCTCAGTGCTAGCCCCACTACTTTTCAACCTCTAACACTCGTATATGCCTGCGACTACATCAAAAATGTTTGGATATGCTGACGACTACCAGTGAGCCGGTACTGACTAGGGACCTAGTAATTCTAGAAAATTATTTTCGTAAATGGAGGCTCCAACCCAGCTCAACTAAAATAGTGACCTCGTGTTTCCACCTTAATAATAAACTAGCCAACAAAGAACTTAAGGTATGCCTCGATAACAACGCTCTACCATTCAATAAAACTCCAAAATACCTAGGAGTAATCCTCGACAGAACCTTGACCTACAAAAAATATCTTACAAACACAGCTGCTAAAACTCGAACGAGAAATAACATCATTCAGAAACTCTGTGATACCACCTGGGGTCCCACAGCTTCTACTCTACACCGCTCTGCCTTGGGGCTAATATACTCTGCTACACTATTAAGCCATGCTCGCCAGCATGGCTTAATAGTGCTCACACCAAGAAAGTAGATGTAGAACTAAACCGCACAATGCGAATCATCTCGGGAACGCTAAAGTCCACTCCCACTCATTGGCTGCCCCTGCTGAGTCATATACCATCACCACACCTGCGCAGTAAAAATGCACTAACCCGGGACTGCAAGAAAATCCATGGGAACTTGCAGCTGCTCATTCACTCAACATCCGAGGGCATAGAACTTAATAGGCTACGATCCAGACATCCTGCACTAGTTAGGGCAAAAAGCTTACAAGATTCCGGCTTTACCCTCACTGAGACATGGCGAACGGAATGGGAAGATAAGGTCCCAGATCATGCCCGAAATGTACTTAACCTCAATGTCAAAATAGCGGGAATGGTGTAGTCTCAACAGGACTAGAACAGGACACGGTCGATGTGCGGATTCGCTCCACAAATGGGGAAAAATATAATCCCCACAGTGTGACTGTGGTGCCAACAGATAAACGGTCCACCACATTATACAGGAATGCCCTCTGAGATCCTATCCCGGCCATCCCACAGATTTTCTGAACGCGATTCACAGTGCAATTTGAATATATTCTAGACCTAAGTGTATGTTTGTGATTAATGTTATATATATTTGTGTATTTATATTTTATTTATATTACTGTCTTTATCTCTGTGATTTGAAGGTGCCACACGCTAAATAAATAAATAAATAAAATTATAGTTATATTTAAATCTGCAAACGTTATTTTTGACATAAAATTCAAAATATGTCAAAAACGGTTAGGATATTATGTATAAAATATATCTAGAATTTACTGAGGAATTCAAAAGTGCCTTAATATACAGGGTCTTCTATTTCAAATAAGGAAGTTGATACTTGTCCACAAAAATAGGAACACCCTGTATATATAAAAATAATAAATTTTAAAAATTTAGGTAAATCCAAACAACTTTTGTATTAAATTTTTTTTGGTACACCCCGTAGATTCTGATGTAAGGTGTCATCCCATAATAAACGGGCCACCCTGTACATACTTTTTATATAATATAATGGCATTTTGACGTTATTTGATATATTTACGTTGAATATTTATATTAACTTAATTTTTACCATTTGTGTTCGAGAAGGATGAGAAGAGATTCTTTAAGCACATCATTAATGTTTTAAAAAGCTCTGGAAAAACTAAGGTATATATGCCCACCTCTTACTGGTTAAGATGTTAATAGAAAAGGCTATTGATAGATTTCTTCATTTTATATGACACTCGTGGATCAGGAAAGAGCCTTTGATTAGACAGAAAAATTTACCTTGGCAGAAATCGCAACGACTCAGGTACAATTTCCCATCTTCAAATCGTTTTGAATGAGATTTGAGATAAAATAAACAAAAATAAATTTATCGACCTGCTAAGAGTAAAATCTGCCTTAAAATCCACCATAAACTGCCTCTAATCGCCAAAAATGTCCATATTTTCCGATTCTGACCCGGTTTTCTAGCTTCAAATCGTTTGCAATAAGATTTTTGGCAATTAAATATATAAATTTACATATTTTAATCTAAACGTCATGTCAAAACATTGAAAGACGTATTTCTTCAGATTTCCAAAAATACATTAAAAGCAAAGCTAGTAAAATTGCCAAAATATTGAAAACTTTGGATTTTTTTTGCGATTTTCCACATGCTTCAATTTTTAACATCGAATTTCTGGTATTTTCCGATCCTGTGCAAAAAATTGTTCCAGAATTTTTTTGTAGCTGATTTAAAAAAAAATAATTTTGAAAAATAAAACATTAATTTTCTTTACTTAGAAATCGACGTTTTTATATTTACCCTGAAAAATCCATTTTCCCGACATTTCTGAAACAGAAGCATTTCTCTTAGAAATTTCCCATCGGTTTTTTCGATTCTTGCGACTTTTTTGACGCTAGAACACCCGAATTGATTTATTTTTCATAAATAATCGCCATATTCCGAGTCTTACCAGTTGCGGGGTTTGACTCAAAAAGGAGTGTGTCCAGAAAATTTCTTCGAAATTAATTAAGCCCGTGTCAAAGTAAAATTTTGAAAAATCGCATATTTTACGTAATAATTCAAAAACGAAAGGTGGGATCGCCAAAACGATTGATCTTCGGTTGCCCCAAAGTGTTGCCTAAGAACGAGCGCAATTCAAAAACTGCACTCTCAGCCATTTTCGAGAAAAATGCTAAATATCTAAATTACTCGAACGAGCGTTACATAGCTGAGCGTGACGCCTGACGGCTTAGTCTCGCTCTCTAGAATTTTGATTTCAAAATGTGCTGAACGTGCCAAAGAAATTTTCACTTCAAAAATAAAACTGCATCAAAATTTGTATTTGATTAATTATTACCTTCACTGGTCAAAGACGACCATCAACTGCAGTTCTACCAACTAATTATCGTGTAACATATAATAGGTTGGTCTACGGTGCGTCCCTAACGGTAACAAAGTATTAACCGGTAACGTCCACAAGAATAATTAATTTTATTACGAATGTAAATTCCCAATAAAACTGTCCAATAATCTTCGAAATATACGACAAGGAGGTGTTATTAAAACGTATAACATTAATTGAAATTTCCCAAAATTGGGCAGCGAAAGCCAAATGCGGTTTTGTTTTGGGTTGTTTGTGCTGGCACGGCGCGGCGGCAGGGACGGTATTTGATATCTAATATTATATAGACTACAAAGTGGATGGGTTATGTATTATTGCGGCAAACTAAAACAATATATTTTTAACAATAACAATGATTTTTTATGTGTTTTTAGGTGCAGCCATTTTCACGAGTTAATGATGAAATTAGAATAGAAACATTTTTTTTTAAATAATTAAGTATACTCAATCCAATAGTGTCTAAAATTGGGCAAGCCAATAAATTTTCTCAAATGAGGCACACGCCAAAACCTAACAAGATGTTTAGTTCTATTTTATGGCAATATCAACACATAATACCAAAATGGTTAGATCATAATATGAAACGAAAGGTGCAGTGAAATCACGACGTTTTTGCGACATCAAACCAGTTGATACTCCTTGTTCGAAATTATCTTGACTCGCTCCTATGCCACTAATTACGTCATCATTTAATGGCAGAGTCCGGCTCTGTACAAGCGAACACGTATTGGGAAATTCAAACAATGATTTTTACCGCAGTATTCGACATTCCACAACGGCAATTTTTTAAGGTAATCAAAATAGTTATTTTTACGACGATCTTATTAACGTAGGTAGCGCAAAGCATTCGCTTTTGTGTTAAAACTTTTAAAAACCCATAAAAATAATTACGAAATATTACTATATTGTTTCGCGGTTGTGGAATTTCTGGTAGGACGTCACTAAAAAAAATACCATCGGTATGGACGTCTTTAGAAACTTTGCTTCAAACAAAAAACTAGTCTTGGAAAATTTTCGTAAATAAAACTAATTTTTTTTAATACAGTTCAGCATGAAGATTCATCTGTTATTTATCAAAGCTATATTTTTACTATTAATACTTAATAGGTAATTATTGCATATAATTTTGGTACAAATTTTGTTAGGTTTTTAAATTTAATCTGATTTTAAAATTAATATCTAAAACATTTGTTGCATCCTTTTTTACAAGAGAAAATCGCCAAAATAGTTAGGATGAATACCACACGGGGTAAAATTTTCCTAATTTTGTTTTTAATTTTTTTTTACGCAAGTTACATGTTTCTAAGTAATTTTGCTCATGGCATTGAGATGGAGCTCGTGCTTTTAATAAACTCAATGCCACTCGCTAAATTGCTGAGCCAATAATTTTAGTAAAGAATAAAAAAATTGCAATAAAATTTTACCAATACTGGTATCATATAAGACACAATTTTGTAATTAACTAATCTGTCAGTAAGACAAGCGTCACTTAATTTAAAAAAGAAAAACTATATTGAATTAAAAGATAAAATTTGAGTGCCATATTCCTCTCAGGGTTGCCAAATTAGCAGAGTTTCCCCAAAAATTAAGCGATTTTTTTTTTCTTTGGAGTATTTTTTCGGTTTTTGTTTTTGGGTAGTTTTACCTGGGGAATAACAGGGAATTTTAGGCCTGACATTACTCGAATCAAATCTCACCTCGTAAATCTCAAAATAAGGTAAAAGAAATCCAATTACTACTATAAATTGTAGAAAAAATATATTTTACTCTAACCCAATCGTAGGCAAAATATAATAGGTTCAAGATATATTATATTTTTTTAAGTGAAAATTTCTTTAGGCGCGTTTAGTACATTTTGAATAAAATTGAGCCATCACGCTCAGCTCCTTAACGCGCATTCGGGTAAAGTCGGCTCAAATAGATTTCAGCCGAGCGAAAGAAAAACAGCCACAAAAATGTTTAGGTTAATTGTTTGCCTTATTTCATTCAAGTATGTTGCTTTCTGGTAATTTTGTTCATGGCGGCTCGTGGTTTATGTTGCATATGCTATTCACGATATTTTCTAGCAATAAACACTCATAATAATCACAACATTTTGCCGGTAAAATGGTATCTCTTGTTTTATTTGTTTTACAGTGACCGGCACATGGGAAACTTTCTTCTTATCGCCTTTTATACAACTTTTTGTCATGTATCGAGAGCCCAAAAAATACCTGGTTTAAAAAAGAAAATCGGAATGAAACGGCAACATTTGGGTGGTAATGTACCTCAGATATATGAAAAAGGCTATTTCTGAAAATATTCCCCTTAAGGTACGAAGATATACGCTTTAGAATGGCACTCTCGTTGGTTTGTTTTTCTCGTAAAATAGTCATGCCGAATATAATTCGAGAAAAAAATTTTGAGGCCAAATATTTCCCTTATTTTATTCGACTTTGTTGCTTTTTACTATGGTTAATGGTTTTATCTTAAACGATATTTACGAAATTTTCTAGCAACAGATTAGCATAACAATAAACACATTTTGCCGGCAAAATTTATCTATTATTTTCTTACTATTTTTCGTTACAAACTTCCGCGAACTTTTGGGTATTTGGGTACTTAACAGTCAGCGTCATTAAAAGTTGCCATTTTTTGTGGAGAATCTATGTTTTTACAAAAAGCTTTATGGGAACTGGATGGGTGATGAATCAGGTTCAATAACAATAAAAATAGAACATAAATATTTACTTAACATTATACTAACAAAACATTTCAAATATTGTTAACAAAACCAACCAGTACTCATACTTTTTTAAAAAAGAACTGAAAAAAGTCCATATTTTTCAAGGCAGGTACTAGTTCACAAAAAAGGAGCACTAGTTATTTAAAAACCATAAAAACAGAAAAAAAGAAAAAAAAACAAACATACAAACAATTCCTTTCAGAACATAGTACACTAAAAAAAAATTACTTTGGAAAGCTGTTATTTTGCAAGTCTATGGCCAGTATTATCGCTGGCTTTTATCGAAACAGAGCCCGCCCTCAAATTGTACTAAATTAAAAAAATTTGGATTTGTTTTAGCGAAAATAATAAAGGAGGAAATACCGGAGATAGATACATCCGAACTAGAAGAGGCACTGAGATATACGAAAAACATTACGGCAAAAATGCTGAAAGAAGGAGGAGCAACACTGAAAAAAGCAACCCTCATCCTGCTCAATAAGTGTCTGGAAGAGGGCCGCATCCCAGAAGCATGGAGAAACGCCGAGGTCATAATCCTATTTAAGAAAAGAGACTGTAGTAACATCGAAAATTACAGGCCCATCAGTCTCCTATCTAGCTTGTATAAGTTACTTAGCAAGATCCTGACCATACGCCTAAGTCAAAAACCAGACTTCCATCAACCCATAGAACAAGCGGGATTCAGAAAGGCTATAGCACCACCCACTGTGCGGACATTGATAGAGAAATGTAGGGAATACAATGTCCCTCTTCACCTGGGGTTCGTCGACTATCAAAAGGCATTTGACTCGATAGAAGAATGGGCAGTACTAAATGAATTGGATAAGGCTAGGGTCGACTCCCGATACTCCACTCTTATCAAAAACTGTTACGAGAATGCCACTTTTCATGTGAAGATAGCGAAAAACAGAAAAAATTCCCATAAACAGAGGAGTTAGACATGAAGACTCAATATCCCCAAAACTTTTCACCTTGGCTTTGGAAGGAGTCTTCAAGACTTTGGATTGGGAGTCAAAAGGCATTAACATTGACGGGAGGTACTTGAGCCATCTACGTTTTGCAGACGACATTATCCTGTTTAGAAATGATCATGAGGAGCTCACCAACATGTTAAAGCAGCTAAAAGAAGCACCACACCACAAGCAGTGGGGCTTCAGATGAACTTAGGTAAGACCAAGATCATGAGTCCATATAACACCCAGGTCACCCTAGACCACATTAATATTGAAACAGTGGATGAATACGTGTACCTAGGCCATAAAATAAAGTTAGGGAGTGAAAACCAAACGATAGAGATTGCAAGAAGGTTGTGCCTCACCTAGGCAAAGTATGGTAACCTCTCTCACATCCTAAGATATCCTAGAACTCCAATTAATCTAAAGCGGAAGGTGTCCGAGAGCTGCATCCTACCGGCCATGACGTATGGCCTTGAGACTATGACCTTCACATAAAATAGTGCCAATCGCCTGAATGTGTGTCAGAGGGCCATCGAACGTTCAATGCTGGATATTAGCCTTAGGGATAGAATAAGGAATGAGGACATTAGGAAAAGGACAGAATTCACAGACGTCATGGAGACAGTAGCAAGGAATAAGTGGAGATGGGCTGGGCATGTAGCGAGGGCCAGTGTCAAGTAGACCAAGGCCAACCTCCAATGGCGACCCAGGGAAACCAAAATAAGTGTTGGGCTAGAGACATCCAGAGACACGCGGGGAAAAACTGGATACAAACCGCCCAAGATCGACACCACTGGAGACAATAATTGGAAGAGGCTTACGTTCAGGAGTGGACGGAAATAGGCTGATATGATGATGAATAAATAAATTGAAACCCAAGAAAAGTCAATAAAAAGATGTCTTTGCATTACCAGTTTTAACGAAATATGCCGTCGTAGCAATTTAATGTGTCAAAATTATAATGTTAGCGAAACTCGTAAGTTGTACTAGATTTTTACAATAATTATTTTTCTGAGTTGTGGCAACATTGCTGAGACCTGGAAGGGATGTACACAGTGCGCCGCGGCGCGAAACGTACAGCGCACTGAACAACGTTGCCAAATCAAACAAAATTGTTGCTTTCTAAATTCTCGGTGACTTTCACATACATTCTCCTATAATTTCCCCAAAGGGGAACTTTTGCTTCAGCGAGAGCGAACTTTACCATAAATTATGGAGCTTATGGTAACATTTGCTCGGTAAAGTTCGCTACTCACATCAATAAGAACAAGTTATCAATTTCAAAAACGATAATGAGTAGTATATTCTACTCTATTATAGTCAGTATAAATTGATGCCTGGGTGAAAAAAAATAGAAAAACAAGAAAAAAAAAGAAAAAACATACAAACAAATCCTTTCACAACCAAATACATTAAAAAAAAAGAAAATTTTAATTTGGAAATCTGTAATTTTGCAAGAGTATGCCCAGTGCTGTTGCTGGCTTTTATCAAAATATATAGAATCCGCCCTGAAATTGAACTAAATTAGAAAATTTTGGATTTGTTTTAGTGAAAATAATAAATAAATTGAAACCCAAAAAAACTCGGTAAAAAGATGTCTTTGTATTACAAAAATATGCAGTATGTCTAAATTATTATGTTAGGGAAATTCGTAAGTTGTACTAGATTCTTGCAATTATTGTACTGACTTGTGGCAACACTGCTGAAGCCTGAGAGGAATGTACAGAGTTTGGGGCGAAGAGTGTAGAGTAGTAAGCAATGTTGTCAAATCAGACAAAATTGTTTGGTAACGTTCGCTTTATAAATTGTCGGTGATATTCCCATAAATTCTCCTCAGCATTCTCCTATAATTTCCCCAAATGGAAACTTTCACTTCAATGTGTGATCTAGATAACAGATTCTTTAAACACATCATCAACTAGTTATTTAAAACCCATAAAAAAGAGAGAAATAAAAAGAACAAACAAATCCTTTCGGAACATATTACATTAAGGAAAAACTAAATTTTTAATAATGTTATTTTCCCAGTATATGCCCAGCGCCCTCAAATTGTACTAAATTAGAAAATATTGTATTTGTTTTAAGGAAAATAATAAATAAATTAAGACCCGAGAAAAGTTGGTAAAAAGATGCATAAATGTGTCAAAATTAAATTGTTGGCGAAATTCATAAGTTCTTCCAGATTCATACAATTAATGTACAGACTTGTGGCAACACCGCTGAGACCTGAAAGGAATATAAGACGTTGCCCGAACCACATCACAGGGCTTCAGAGTTGCGTGCGCATCACATTGTAGCGTTGCTTAATGTTAACATTTGTATATTTACATTATCATTTCATGCAATGCCCTCCGCTCTTTGCCCTATCTTGTTGTGCGCTCTTTTGTCGTGGCGCTATTTTATCAAGCGTCACTTCATTGGCCAGTCCCATATTTTTCTGCAAGTCCGTATTGTCTAAGGTTGACGTTGTGGATTTCTGAAATGATAATAATTTTTGAAAAATATTCTGGATATAAATTGGAAAGAACAAGCTAGACAACCAAGACAACATGCGAACAGTACAAAACTGAAATGACTTCCAGGGCCTTTGGTCAATGGTCTCAATTCGGCCCGGTATTCCGGCCTCCTTAGCGAAGGCACACAGATTTCTCGGCTGGATCTTCCTTCCAGGTCCTTTTGATTATGCACGCAGCTTCCGAAGTGCACCTCTCTGATCCTAACTAACGCTGGACAGCCGGCAAACACATGAGTGAACGATTGCTCTTTCCTCAAGCACTACGATCTGCAGCAGGTGCAAATACTTGTTCAAGCAACAGTATCCTGTGACAAGCTTCCTGCAGAAGCCTCATGCCCCCTTTTTCAGATGCCGGGTCACCAAAGGGTAGCCCAGCATGCCTCATTTCACATCTATTATAGGGTCAGGTTCCAGTGGATATATTGCAGTACCCTATCGTGCCAGATAATGGTTTCCCCGGAACATTGAAGTGTCTCGAAATCCAAACAAGACTTACCCTATCAGTTTTGAAGCTGTTCGTGTACCAGACGATCCCATTAAGCGGATGTGGTCGATCCCCCTATAAGGCATATAAAATCTGAGTGGTCTACTTAATCTGAAGCTGGGCAGTATGTTGTCCGCTATTCATTAGCCGCCCTCCTCCAGACGTTGATGCCCATGGATCATTATTGTCCCTTTTAAGTCTCTAGGCATAGCTTAAAGCGGCATAGTCTTCATGGCATCTATAAGTCCCACGCAAACCAGTCTTTGGACCCTGTTTAATTGAGCCTTAGACACGGCCGATATAGGAAGATATATAGGAGTTTATTCGACCTTGCAATCGCACACCAACATAAATATCGATCGGTTTCTAAATTCTTAATCCTATAAACTACTATAATTTACTTTCACTATTAATTCACACAAATATGATATAAAAATTTGCTTATTGCTTATTGGTTTTAATTATCACATATTTCAAGATTGTTTTGATACACTGAGTGGCCCAGTGTAAATTAAAACTCCTTACGACTCTAAAATGGCTTATGATTGAATGAAAAGAAGATTTCATGATCAGCTCCCATAGGTGACACTTTTATTGAGTAAATTTTTCAATAATTTTGCTTTCCACCTCATGGGTTTTCATTTCTCAACTCATAAAAAAGATGCCAATTAATTGTTATATAAATTTCTATGTGTAGCCTCGAGCTTAAAGAAACTACTATCGATATAGTGAACCCTTAAAGACATGTCGTTTCCACGTTTCTCTACGGCAATTATCGAAATATCAAGCAATTAATGTGACCCCATGACGTATGTCTAAATAAGGCCAGAAATATTAATGACACTATCCATTACATCAAGCATAAAAAGCGATACAAGGCGGATAAATTCAAATCAATGAGCAATATGTTATTCAAATCAGTTTTTTTTATTTCCTTTAATTAACCATTTGTAAACGATAAAAAATAATAAATATTAAAAATTATGCAAAACGCCCAATAACTTTCCAGTTAGGTGTCTGGTAAATAAAAATTAAACACCTTAAACGTTACATGGAAAATATAAAAAATAACAAGCTTATTTTGGCAGAGGGTATGGGAGATTTATTTAATTAAGGCCGTCTGAACGATTACTCAACAGTCAAAACATATTTGTATTAAATAGATTTTCGTTACATACTAGACACATACAACGTCTGTCCAGTCCTCATAATAAATTAGGAATATTTAAATGAATTTAATGTGCGTTTAGTTATTAAAATGGAAATATTTTCTAAAATTGAATTCCTTTACCCACAGATCCCTGAACATGTCATATATGCAGTCTGTATAGAATGGGCAATGGATGTAATGGCATTTCTAAAAGTAAAGGTGATACATAGTTCGTCAAATGGGGAAAATTTTGGAAATTCTTGTTTGTGACTAACACCCGTTCCTCAAATAATTTGAACTGTTTGGAGTTTTGAGACATCGTGGAAAACAGAAATGTTGAATTTCAAAAAATCTTTCGGAATTTATACATATTTTTTAAATCTGTAAAAGCACTTTTTAAGCAATTTTTTACAAATAACTTAAATACCCTACCAACTACAACATGTTAATTTCGCGAATCAGATTCCCAAAATTAATCTGGATACTTTTTATTTATTCTATCGGTGTCAAAAATGTTTATAGATTTCCAGGTGTCGGTCGGTTGCCTGAAAACATCATCATTTAATATAAGTTAAAAGGTAATTTATTATATTTTCCAAACTTGACAGTTGGCTTATTAAGCCAAATTTCGAGTTTCACAAAGGAAAAATGCTTAATCTGTTTCAGTGTCAGAATTAAGGAGTCGTTATTTCGGAGGTTGAACGTAAAACATTCTTAATTAAGGAATTAAGCTAGACCCTAGTGTCAAATACAGAATCAAGCTCATAAGTCAATACTCATAAGACTTTTCCTAGTTCCAAGGCCAAAATTAAGTGTAATTTTGATTTTTAAACTCAACATTAAGGATTAGACTTGATGACAAATGTGACAGTAAGCACTAAACTGAGTTTCGAGTATCAAACTCGGAATCAAGAATGTATGCTTAATTCTATTTCAGTGTCAGAATTAAGAAATAATCGTTAATTCCGAGTATCAAAGTAAAATATCACTAATTCCGGGTTTGAAAGTAAGAATTACGCTAATTTCTAGTTTCAAGCACATAATCGAGCTTATAAGTAAGAAAGACACTTTTCATAATTCCAAAGTCTAAATCAAGTAAAATTCCCAATTTTAAATTCAGCAATAAGGACGAATGTTTAATTCACAGTTTGAAAGTCAGAATTAGGTTTAATGATAGCAAAGTAAGGATCAGCCCGAATTTCGTGTAACAAGCTCAGAATTAAGATAAATGTTTAATTCTACTTGCGTGTAGGAATTAAGAAGGAATCGTTAATTCTGAGTTTTAAAGTAAAAAATCCATAAATCTAAGTTTGAAAGTAAGAATTAAGCTAAATCCTAGAATTAAATACGGAATAAAGCTTACAAGGCAGAATTAGAATCGTCTTAGATCCAGAGTCAAAATTAAGTGCCCAATTATTTTAAGCTCAACATTAGCATAGAATCTTGAATTTTGAGTTTGAAGATCAGATTTAATTTTACTGGCAAAGGTGAAAGTAAGAATTAAGCTAAATTTTGATTGTGAAACTCAGAATCAAGAAAACATTCTTCCCGTCAGTGTCAGAACTATGAAGGAATAATTTTAGGTTTCAAAATAAAAAATCCTTTATTACGGGTTTGAAGGTAAGAATTAAGCAATTTCAAATACAAAATCAAACTTTTAAGTCAAAATTAAATGCAATTCCCCTCAATATTAAAGAAGGATATTTCATTTTGAGTTTCAAAATTAGACTTAAGTTTACTGACAAAGGAGAAACTGAGAATTAAGCTAAATTCCGAGTATGAAACTCAAAATAAAGAAAACATGCTTCCAGTCAGTATCCGAATTAAATTAATTTTAGGTTTTAAAATAAAAAAATCCTTAATTCCGGGTTTGAAAGTAAGAATTAAGCAATGTCAAATACAGAATCAAACTTATAAGTCAAAATTAAGTGCAATTCCCTTCAATATTAAGGAACGATCTTTAATTTTGAGTTTGAAAATTAGATGCAAATTTACTGACAAATGCGAAAGTAAGAATTAAGCTAAAGACAACATGCTTCCCGTCAGTGTCAGAATTAAGAAGGAATAAGTTTAGGTTTTAAAATAAAAAATAATACTAAAGAATTAAGCAACTTCAAACACAGGATTAAACTTATAAGTCAAAATTAAGTGCAATTCCCCTCAACATTAAGCAGGGATCTCTAATTTGGAGCTTGACAATTAGATTTAAGTTTTCTGACAAGGGTGAAAGTAAGAGTTAAGCTAAATCTCGAGTATGAAACTAAGAATCAAGAAAACATGCTTCCTGTCTGTGTTAGAATTAAGAAGGACAAATTTTGAGGTTCAGAATAAAAAATCCTCAATTCCGGGTTTGAAAGTAAGAAATAAGCAATTTCAAATACGGAATCAAACTTATAAGTCAAAATTAAGTGCAATTCCCCTCAGCATTAAGGAAGGATCTTTAATTTTGTTAGAATATTAGATTTAAGTTTACTGACAAAACTAAAAGCAAGAATTAAGGTAAATTTCAAGGACGAAACTCAGAATAATGGAAAGATGCTTCCTGTTAGTGTTAGAATTAAGAAGGAATAACTTTAGGTTTCAAAATAAAAAATTCTTATTTCCTAATTTGAAAGTAAGAATCATGCAATTTCAAATACAGAATTAAACGTATAAGTCAAAATTAAATGCAATTCAAATCAACATTAATGACGGATATTAAATTTTGAGTTTGAATATTAGATTTAATGTGACTGACAAAAGTGAAAGGGAGAATTAAGCTAAATTTCGAGGATGAAACCTCGAATCAAGAAAATATGCTTCCCGTCATTGTCAGAATTAAGAAGGAATAAACTTAAGTTTTAATATAAAACATCCATAATTCCGGGTTTGAAAGTAAGAATTAACCAATGTCAAATACAGAATCAAACTTATAAGTCAAATTTAAGTGCAATTCCCGCTAACATTAAGGAAGGATCTTTAATTTAGAGTTTGAAAATTAGAGTTTACTGACAAAGGAGAAAGTAAGAATTAAGCTAAATTTCGAGTATGAAACTCAGAATAAAGAAAACATGTTTCTTGCCAGTGTCAGAATTGAGAAGGAAGAATTTTAGGTTTCAAGATAAAAAATCACGAATTCCGAGTTTGAAAGTAAAAATTATGCCATTGGAAATACAGAATCAAACTTTTAAGTCAAAATTAAGTGCAATGCCCTTCAACATTAAGGAAAGATCTTTAATTTTGAGATTGGAAAATAGATTTAAGTTTACTGATAAATGTGAAAGTAAGAGTTACGCTAAATTTCGAGAATGCAACTCAGAATAAAGAAAACATGCTTCCTATCAGTGCCATAATTAAGAAGGAATAATTTTGAGTTTTAAAATAAAAATTCCTTAATTTTGAGTTTGAAAGTAAGAACTAAGCCAATTCAAATACAGAATCAAACTTATAAGTCAAAATTAAGTGCAATTCCCCTCAACATTAAGGAAGAATCTTTAATTTTGAGTTTGAAAATTAGATTCAAGTTTACTAACATAGGTGAAAGTAAGAATGAAGCTAAATTTTGAGTATGGAACTCAGGATCAAGTCAGAGTCAGAATTAAGAAGGTATAATTTTAGGTTTCAGAATAAAGAACCCTTTATTCCGGGTTTGAAAGTGAGAAGCAATTTCAAATACAGAATCAAACTTATAAATCAAAATTAAGTTCAATTCCCCTCAACATTAAGGAAGGATCCTTAATTTTGAGTTTGAAAATTATATTTCAGTTTACTGACAAAGGTGAGAGTAAGAATTAAGCTAAATTTCGAGTATGAAACTCAGAATAAAGAAAACATGCTTTCTGACAGTGTCAGAATTAAGAAGGAATAATTTTAGGTTTCAAAATAAAAATTCCTTAATTCCATGAAAGCAAGAATTAAGCAATTTTAAAGACAGAATCAAACTTATGTCAAAATTTAGTGCAATTCGTCTCAACATTAAGGAACGATCTTTAATTTTCAGTTTGAATATTAGATTTAAGACAAAGGCAAAAGTAAAAATTAAGGTAAATTTCGAGTATGAAACTCAGAATCAAGAAAACATGCTTTCCGTTAGTGTCAGAATTAAGAAGGAATAAGTTTAGATTTTAAAATAATAAAAGATCCTTAATTCCGGGCTTAAAAGTAAGAATTAAGCAATTTCAAATACAGAATCAACCTTATAAGTCAAAATTAAGTGCAATTCCCCTCAACATTAAGAATTTTTAATTTTGAGTTTGAAAATTAGATTTAAGTTTACTGACATAGGTGAAAGTAAGAATGAAGCTAAATTTCGAGTATGACACTCAGAATTAAGAAAGAATAATTATTTTAGGTTTCAGAATATAAAATCGTTAATTCCGGGTTTGAAAATAAGAATTAAGCCATTTCAAATACAGAATCAAACATATAAGTCAATATTAATTGTTATTCCTTTCAACATTAAAGAAGGATCTGTAATTTTGGGTTTGAAAAGTAGATTTAATTTTACTGTCAAAGTAAGAATTAAGCTAAATTTCGAGTATGAAACTCAGAATAAAGAAAACATGCTTCCTGGCAGTGTCAGAATTAAGAAGGAATAATTTTAGGTCTCAAAATAGAAAAATCATTAATTCCAGGCTTGAAAGTAATAATTAACCAATTTAAAATACAGCATCAAACTTATAGTCAAAATAAAGTGCAATTCCGCTCAACATTAAGAAAGGATCTTTAATTTTGAGTTTGAAAATTAGGTTAAAGTTTACTAACAATGGTAAAAATAAGAATTAAGCTAAATTTCGAGTATAAATCTCAGAATCAAGAAAATGTGCTTCTTGTCAGTATCAGAATTAAAAAGGAATAATTTTAGGTTTCAAAATACAAAACCCTTAATTCCAGGTTTGAAAGTTAGAACTAAGCAATTTCAAATACAGAATTACATTTAACTGCAATTCCTTTCAACATTTAGGAAGTATCTTTGATTTTGAGTTTAACAGACAAAATTAGGCTTAATAACAAACGTGAAGGTGATTATTGTGCCGATTTCGGCTTATACATATTTGAAAAAGGAGTCACTCTGGGTCGCGGTCGAAAATGGGACAGAATACCTCAAAAAATTAAGACTTAATTTTTTGACTCGAGAAATATTTTTTATGGAACAGCCTGATGAGAATACACGGTGAAGACTGTACTCGAAGGCATTTTAGAAATTATTATATAGAGGGTGAGCTCTTTGAAATTAAACTTCGGAAATTCTAGTTTTGACACGGCACGTCATCACATAATATTTTGTTACTGGAAAACCGAACGATTTGGACCAACCAAACTTTCGCACATTAAAGAGAGGAGTTGCGAGTATAACGTGCCAAAAAATCAAACCGGTCTGAGAGAAAATGCAGAGCTGGTGAATTTTAAAGTGAAAACTATGGTAGTTTGTATACTTATATTCACTTTTGACAGAAGTATTTCAATGGAATCATATTTGAGAGGTAGAGCATTCGAATCACGCTCGATGCCCGGAGCCTTCAATTTTTTTTTTAATTTTGCTTAATTTTCAATATGGCAATGTTGAAGTTTTCAATTTGGTCGCGTGGAAATTTTTAATTTTTTTTGGTGTTTAATACCTCTTTTTCGAGGTTTTAATTTGGAAACACTAATAGAAAATTGTAACTTTAATTGCTTATTATTCTATTCTTCCCTTCAAGCTTTTTTGATTGACGTCAGAGACGCATCTTCAATCGTTTAAAAAGCTTTTGCTTTTTATTTGTTAATTTACATTTTCTTCATAAAATATTCAACATTCAATATTGGTTTAAATTGAATGCGTATTGATTTGGCTACTCCATATTTTTCGTTTCATATTTACTCTAATGAGTTTTTTTGTTAAGCAGTGCATTCAAAATTAAATTTTGAATGGTTGAAACATGTTTTTTAAGTAAGAACAGAGAACATGTTCTAAAAAATCATTAGTAATATTATTTATGGGCTTTTTTAGCCGTGGTTAGCCCATTGCAGTTCCTCTAATTTAATAGCTGCCACCAAAGGAATTTGTCTGAATGATATATATCAAAGGCGGCCTTTAGAAGTTACAATTTTGAATATTTTTTATTATGTACTTCCAACATATCCATTCCTGCATTTCGCGTTTTTATTGTTACCATTCACGCTTATGAATACTGATTTCCAGAATTAATTCCGGTGATCTACATAAAGCGACTACACCCCGTTCGGACGCCCTTAAAATCAGTTTTTATTACATCAATAAATAAGAGCCTATCAAACAGACAAATTGTGGGCCGAGATTTGTAGGCTTTTAACACGAAAATTTTTCATTTGCGGCGCACAAATGGACTACCACTTCGATATTATGTTTCGGATCGATTTGAACTGAATTTCGAATTAGGCGCCACGCTGTTATACAGGATGGCCGTATATTATTCACTGGATGTGTGGAAACCCGCATAATGCCTTATATATACAGTTAGAAAGGCGAGTAAATATAAACAAATTGGTTGTATAAAATTAAAAATTAGTTGCTTGTTACATGCCGCATTCTACTTGGTCATTAGAATTAATAAGTGTGTATAAAATATTGCCAATGGCGCGGGCCCAACATCATGAGCTTTGGTTATATATTTATTTATTTATTTTATATGATGATATGTAGCCTTAATTCCTTTTTTAATTTACGATAACATCAAGTGCTAGTATATTAATTATATCTATAATTACTTAAACTTTGAATATTCAAGTCTGTTCAGCTATGTTCCAAAACGACTTCTCTGAGCCCTGATGGTTTCTATGATATCGGTTTTACTAGGAAAAAAGCTCTGTAAATGCTTCCCTTCCTCGAAACTGTCGGGAAAATGCACTTTGCAGGGAAAATGTAAAAACATCGCTTTCTGAGTTTTTATTTTTTATCTCGTGAAGTATTTTTTGTAGAAAAGCCGATTACTAAGGATCTACACCAAAAGCTGCATTAGGAAACACTTTGGAAAATGATGATGATAGCTTTAGCCAGTTCGAGGTTCGAGTATTGACACGATACGTCACCACTTAATAATTTATTACTGGAAAGTATAGAGCGATCAAATTATAGTATGTTAAAAAGAGCAAACTATACCATTGTAAAATAACCTTTTGATGGAAGCCCGTTTCGTTCGATATTGCTAATAATTTTGTCTTTAGTAATTTACTATGATATTTTTTTTATCCAAAAATAGAAGTCGAAAGTCCTGAAGTACGAATCATCACTAAAGTTGAAATAGACAGAGAGTTCGAATGACAAGGAGTTCGAAAAAAAAATCTAAAACAATGGTGAAAATATCCTTGAATGACATACAAAGAGTTCAGAAGACGAGAAGTTCGAATGACACAAAGTATTAAACCAGAAGAATTTTGGGAATATGAAGTAGGTACCTCCTAAAGAGAATGAATATAAATGAAAAAAAAAAAAACTAAAATCAAGCAGGTATCACTTTTGGAGCAAATTCCTGAAGATTTTGCTAACAGTGTTTCTTAAGCAATTTTAAAAATCTTATATAATAAGAAATATATTTTGCATTTCTTTAAAAATCCTACAAGAAACATAACATGTAATTCATTTTCGATTTTCGTGCGAATTGTTAAACTTTAAATTCATACGTTTGATATATTCTCTTGATTTGATGCATCATTAAGGGATCTAATAAATACCAGAATAAATATAAATAAATATTATTATTGCCCTATTTATTGAAAAACATATGCTAATCCAATTGGGAGATGTAATCATTGATGTTTTATTTAAATTATTTTGAATAGACATTTAATGGGTCTAGCTAATAAGTTCGAAAGAAATAGTTTTAAAAACCAAAAGTTGAAATTTAAAACTAAAACAAGAATTTTAAGAAAAAATCGGTAAGTTCTAATAGCACAAAGATTTTTAACATAAAATTCGGAAAAAAATCTAAAACTTAAAGTTGTAAAATACAAGAGTCAGCCTATTTGTGACAACTTTGCTAATATTATTACTTTGGGAATTGATGAAGACATTTTCAAATAAGTACGATAAGCAGCAATAAGTTCAAATTGCAAGAAGTTAAAAACAAAAAATTTTAAAAACAATTTTTTTAGAACAAATAAGTTTCGCAAAAGGTTTTAAGAACGTAGAGAGGAAAAACTAAGTTTAAAAGAATAACGTTCGAAATTAAAAATATCGAATGAATACAATTTCGAATACAAAAAAATTGAAAAACGATAAATTTAAAAGCCAAAAATTTCCAGAAGAAGAATTACGAAAATATGAAATTTAAAAAAAAATTAGTTTGAGTTACAAAAAATGCTTATCCTGAATAATAATTCAAATGACATGAACCACTGAATATAGAATCCTATTCATGACCATTTTGCTAAAGTTGTTTCTTTAGCTATTTATAGAGATTTTTCTAGTTCCATTGACAAAAGGTTTCAAAAAATAATTTCGAAAGCAATTCGTTCGAACGCAAGTCGTTCGAGAATTGAAAATTTTGAAGGTCACAATGTTTGAAAACAAGAGTTTCGATGTAAAATAGTTTTAAAAACAATAAAATTGCCAAAACAAAATTCTAAAAAAATAAGTTCGAATAACAGAAACTTATATCGCACCTGCCCATAGGATAACAGGAGGTACCCGCCCATAAAAGTTTATTCCAGAGTATTATTTCAGACCTAATAATTATTTTTTTTTATTAATTTATAGAGATTTTTGTAGTAATAAATATCATAATTAACTGAAAGTAATTAAATCAAACCAAAATTAACCACAATAAAACAAAATCCGAAACACAACAGAGCAGCCAATTTCTATATGCTGCTTAGAAACAGTCAACGTTGCCAAATTTCCGTAAATGGGGATTTATTAAAGCCA
>MU184230.1:108048-128729 GCA_016904865.1 Pissodes strobi
GCTCAACTGTCTCAATTATACCTGGCCAACTACAAAATGCACCATAAAGGAAGAAATGTGATTTTACACAATTTGCGCCGATACAAAAAATAGATCCAAGGTCCATAATACCATAATATATATAGGAATTACGCCTACAAAAAAAAAACACAATACAAGAAGTCACCCCCTGTCGCGTTCTTTTTACCTTCTTCTATGAACTCTAACGGACTTAGATCCGACTGTTCAGGTAACCATAAATAATACGGTCAAATAAATCACTTGGCATGTAGTATACGGGGAGAAACTGATGCTGGTCTGGCCGCACGACTGCTGCACGTTTGCGCTTTTTGATATTTTGACGTAGAATTTTTAGTATCGGTGAGATAAGATAATTATATAAATCATAAATAGATCTAAAAGATTTTAGTTTACTTAAAAAAGGACAGTTCTTTGTTCGTCTATACGACAGTTCTGTCACAGCTTACACTGTACCGAAGCACCTAACTTAGCGTCAATACTTTTGATGTTTTTGAAGTTAAATATCAGAGGAATGGCTAACTGCAGCCCAAATGTTAACTGGTCGGCATAAATACTTATTTTGGAATCATTTATGACGACAAAGGTGGGGGTGGTAACTAACTTTATAATTAACCACTTTAATTAGTGGAGTGTATTAAAATAGGGTGGTGGGGGTTTTATATATAGGTTGTGAATTGAAACATGTATTCTAGGTATTATGTGCTTTAATAATGCAAGAATTAATTTGCATTAAATATGATTAATATATACAAGAATTTCTAACTACTTTCAAGCATTCATCCTTTCACACATAAAACTAAATATGTACTGTACATATGGTTAATTATTATTAAATATCTAACAAAACTTCTTGATTATTTAAATCTAAAATGAACTATATGACTCCTTTTTTTACTGAATTTAATTAACGTTCCTTTTCAACTAACTGCCTTTCCGTTCACACAAAATACCTTGTATTTTTCGTTTTCTTCGATTCTCTCAATTTAACCTTACCAGGGATATAAGACTTTGGACATTTGATTCGAATCTTGAGGGAGTACTGGAATGGCTTTCTCTACTACCAACTTCCATCCGCCATTTTACCTTCTTCTATCTTCTGCAACAGCAACAGGAGAGACGAGACGCTATGGCGTTTCTGTCTTCGAGAAAATTAGTTAAAACGCCAAAAGAGTTCTTTGACCAAGCTTGGACAGAGAGAACAGAGTTACAGCGAATATTTTCTAAATATCTCTGCAAACAATATGAGAAAAGGACCTAAAAAGATTTGACCTTTGGCGCCAACGGAGCTACTACACTTTAGCTGGTGTTCGAGTGAACGATTGTACTGCACTAAATTGAATTTTTTCTATTTTGCCTTCAAAATGATTCCATTTCGGTACGCAAATGCGTGTCGAATAGAGGTTCTTTTCGACTCGCATTTTGTTGACTGGTTGCTATGATATTAACAAAATTGTTCAATGTCAAGGCCCACTAGTAAAAATTTCGACACCGCTTTCAATGGGATTTCTAATAATAAAAACGTCAAAAATGACAAGATGACCGCTCAAGTGCTGATCGAGAATAGAGTCTTCTTCTTCTTCTTTCGATCTATTAATTGGGCCTTAGGATCTCTTGGGATGTCGATTGCCAGCTGTCCTTCCATCTCTTAGGTGGTCTTCCTGGGGATCTACCTCACGCTGGTCTGGCCTGGAATGCTATCTGCGGTAGTCGATCTTCTGCCATTCGGGTTACATGAGCGTGCCATTGTCGTTTCCTTTGCCGCACCACGTCCTGCACCTGACATTCATCTCTTATAACCTCGTTCCTGACTCGGTCTCTTCTTGTCTTTCCGAGTAGGGTTTTCATTTCTGTTACACGCAGCATGCTTTTTGTGTTAGTTGTCTCCTCTCGAGCTTCAATACCGTAAGTCTTGATTGGCCTAACGAAACTCTTGTAAATCTTGACCTTGCTGTCAATACGCATATATTTATTTGCCCATAGCGTCTGTCGTAAGCATCCTGCTATTGCGGTTGCCTTATTGATCCGACTCCTCAGATCATATATTGGATTGTGTTGGTCCGATATATCCCACGTACTTAAACTTTGATACTTACTCGATAGGTTGATCTTGGACTACGAGCTTACATCTTATGGGTTCTCTGGTTAGGGTCATGCACTTTGATTTTCCTCCTGATATGTTCATGTTTAGTTGTGCTGCTGTTAGATGTAATTTATGGAGCTGTCGTTGCAGGTCATCCTCTGTTTCTGCGATGAGGACTGCGTCATCGGCGTAGCATATTATGTTAATTTTGTTTCGGCCGATTCGATAACCGAGACCCATCGCTGGCATTTCTCCTATAATTTTGTCCATTATCAGGTTGAACAGAAATGGGCTGAGACGATCTCCCTGTCTGATTCCTCCTGGTGTTCTTATGTTTTTCGTGTAGCTGTCTCCTGCCTTAATCCTTGTGTAGTTGCCGGTATTTAGATTGTATATAACTTTGACGATGTTGTCGGGCGTTTCCCTCTCCTTTAGTAAGTCGATAACGTCAGTCAGACGTACTTTATCAAATGCCTTGGTGAGGTCCACAAAACATAGGTATGCTGGCACGTTGTATTCGATTGCATTTTCTTTTAAAAGTTTGATTGTGAATAAGGCATCTGTAGTGGATCTGTTTCGTCTGAAACCCTGCTATTCTTCTCTATTTTGTATTTATGCCTCGAGCTTACATTTCAAGATGTGTATGAGGAGCTTCATGCTTGAATTTAAGAGAGTTATGCCTCTATAGTTCTCTGATAGAGTTTTTTGGCCCTTTTTAAAGATGGGGATTGTAACGCTTTCATGCCAATCGCTGGGTATTTCTGATATATCGAGGATTTTTCCATATAATGTTGTCATCTTTGTTACGAGTTCGGGGCCGGCGTATTTCATGAGTTCGTTACTAATGTTGTCTGCTCCTGGTGCCTTTCTGTTCTTTAGCTTCTTGATTCCTTCTTGTATGTCCTGTTTAGTTATTGTAGCTTGATGGGATGTTTTATAGTTCCCTATGTTAGGTGTCTCTGGGGCACTGTACAAAAGCAATTTTCCCATGTCAGTATGTCAATTCCTTTAGTTTGTATAAATTCATTTACAGGTCTTTTTTCTATTCTTGAGCATCTTCCAGACCATTCGTTGTGCTCCATATATTTCGTGATCCATATCGCTGGTGAATTTGATCCAGTGTTCTTTCTTTATTGATCTAATTGAAGAGTTAACTTGGTTTCTATAGTTACTACATACTCGGCGTACAGGTCTTGTGTTTGGGTGCTTTTTTGTATGCCAGATAGCTCTTCTTTTTTTATTGTGATAGCTCTTTCACTTCTGCGCAGAACCATGGATTTGTGTTGTTTCTTGCGTTTATGTTTACCAACCTTTTACCAATAGCTTCTTTGGCTGCATTCAGTGTGCAAGTTTTGATTTTTCCCCAGCTGTCCTCTACATTTAGTTCTGCTATTTCGATTACTGGATATTCTGTTTTGGTACAGGTGCCGTGTGCTGTCGTCGGTTAGTGATTCGATAATATATTTTTGGACTGTGACTTTAGCTGCCTTCATTTTGCAAGGTGATTCTAGCAGTATTTTACAAAGAACCATGCTATGATCTGTCCCAACATTTGCTGAGTTGAGGGTTCTAACATCTAGTACTTGTTGTGGTTCGATGGTTCTGTTGCTAAGTATGTAAATGTGTATTTATGTTGACTTTTGTGAGGGAAATAGGTGTTATTAATCCTCAGTTCGTTTCTAGCACAGAAATCAATTAGAGGTTCTCCGTTCTCGTTGCTGATCGGCTCATTCTATTTTTGTTTTACATTTAGTATAGCTTCGTTACCTATTCTGGCGTTAAAGTCCCCTAATATAATTACTTTATCGGCCCGACCTGTTTGGTCTATCGTGTCCTGGAGCAGTTGGTAGAAATGTTCGGACTCCTCTTTGGGTTTGCTGATATCTGGTGCGTAGATACTCAGCAAATGTGTCACGATGTTGTTAATCTTTAGCGTAGTCTTTAGTATTCTTTCGTTTACGTACTTTATATCTTCTATGCTATGTTGGTATTTCTCGTTAAGTAGGAGTCCTGCTTATTCTTGCTTAGCTTTCCCGCTATGGATCAGGATGTATTATCCGTACTTAGATGTGCTTTGTTCTTTTTTCTTCGTCTCCGATAACGCACATATGTCTATTTTATGTATCTTCATTTCACTGCATACTTCTTGGTGTCTTCCGCTCCAGGATGTTATATTCCAGCATGCCAGTCTAGTTACGGTTCGTTTTCGTCTCCAAAATCGTTTTTCCTTATTCATCGCGTGGGTCGTCATACGTTGGTTCCGTCCGATTTCCCAGGCATTCCCTTTGTTTCTGTGAGCAATGTGTAATTTTTCCCCCAGGCAGGGTGCTGGCCTAACCTGGGAACCTTTCTCTTTTCTCCGGGCTTGGGACCGGCTGTGATTTAACTGAGCTGCTCGATCCACACAGTGACCTGACAGGCAGAGTTGAGATTAGAATAAATCAATAAAAAAACAGCAAAATAGAAAAAATAGTATAAAATATACGTTTTAAAAGACATTTAGCGCACTCGCACGTTAGGAAACTCCCCGCAAGCGGGTCATTTCTTAAATATGGTATTTTAAAACTATATCTTAATATACTATTTCCTACCGGCAGACGACAAGCTGAAATAGAATGGGAAATGAGCGGGATGCATTTTGAGAGGGTAGAAAATGTTCTTTCTTTATTTGACATATTGTTGTTTCCACAACACTGACGAAGGCAAAGATATATTAATTTGAGAACGATTAATAACGATTCATGCCTCAACTCATTAATTTAGTTGATTCCGTTTATCACGCAATGAGGGAATGAAGCAATGAAAACTTCTCCCGCCAAAGTATTGAAAATCCTTATGAATCTTCCACCACATAACTATGATCGAATCATAAAACGTAAGTCATTTATAGCATAATTATGATTATAATTATAAATTATATTGGAAACACTCAGTGCAGTAAAAATTTATCTCGTTTTAAAAATAATGTGTGTAAAAGTAATCAAGTATTAACGAGCATAATCTAATACTCAAACTTCAATTTTTAGCTCATTTTATATGAGATTCTAGTCTATAAAAACAGTTTTTGTTATAATATGATGAAACGACTATTTCAAATATATAATATTTAGGATATCTATATCAGACATAAAACTTTTATTGCATTTAAATCGAAGTCTACTACAAAATTGAATTGGACCACAGTGATGTTCGGGGTCCATTTAAACCGTTCATATAAACTCTTAAAAGCAATAACACAATAATAGTACCTTTCAGAGAAATATCTGATAAATTTGAGAGCGTTTAAAGCTATATTGAGATTCCGGAAAATCGATAATCTCGAAAATATGCCATCGAATAGGTAAAATAATTACTTAAAACCCTATAATTTCAAAGTGAAATTTTTTGTACGTGAGTCACGTGGAATTTTGAATACCAAATACGTGATTTTCTATAAAAGTTTGCTGCTTGATTCAGTCGGGAAAAATGTGAAACATTTCAATTCGGTTAAACTAGCATTTATATTGCTGCTATTTGATTAACAAGTTGAGGTAGGTAAATAGTGTTTATTTCGAAAAACAATTAATGCTGATAACCACTGCTAATGCAATTTGTTGCAACCTATTCAATAGAAGAACGAGTGAATGACGTATGCGAACGACGGAAATAAAGAAAAAACTGTATAAAAAGGATCGTTAATATAAAATTAATAATACTTATCTAAACTGCTGGAATAAATAGGACATCAGGAATATTCCTAATCAAATTTAAAGATCGATATTTTAATTATTTTTATCAAGCCCTCTAGTCTGCGAGCAGTAAAAATATGTTCTCAAATCCTTTAACCATGAGTTCTGACACCTTAACACCCATCTTTTTCCCTGCACTTGCCTTCTATTATCCTTCACCTCTCAGCACATGGCCCAAATAGGTACTGTATTTGCCCTTCCTTGATGATGTTCAGCAAGTCTTTTCATTTATTCACACATTAGAGTATTTCGTCGTTAATAATCCTCTATACCCATTAAATTCTCATCATCCATCTGTATATGTACATTTCGAAGGCTTCTATTATTTCTTCTGTCTATGGACCTAGCGTCCAACTTTCACATCCATAAAGCAGGGCGGAGAAGACGGAGAACTTTCAATCATCCAAATTCTAAGCTCCAGAGTGAGGTCTGATTTTGTAATAAATATTTTCATAACCATAATTGTTTTCCTCGCCTGTTCAATCCTTGAGAAAATTTCCTTTTTCGTGTCACATTAACTGTTGATGTTAGGTCCTAGATATTTTATTGATATGACTCCTTCAATTGTTTGTCCTTTAATATTTTTTACATTTCTTCTGATGTGTTTGTATTCTGTCCAGTGTGCGTTACACTTCCGTGTTTCGGTCATGAGGTTCAAAATTTCTTATGTCATCCATTCTTGCTTCCTGTTGCCTTCTGTGAATCCGATGTCTTTTTCTTGGAATTCCGTTATTTTCATCTTTATTTCGTTCTAAATTATCTCAATCTCCTCTTCCTGTGCAGATTTCTCTGTTTGTTTCTAATTACTGTTCAATTCTAGAGCTTTCTGTTTTGATTTTTTAGTCGTGCGACGTCTATTTTTGAGATTGTTTCTACTTTGAACATCAGGAATCTCTTGAACTTAAAGCCATTTAAAACAGGATTCTAGTCGCTATTAGCAACTGTCCCAGATTTTGTATTTGAATTTCACCTTCAGCGAAACGAAATCGATTTGAGTTCTGACAATTGTGACCTCTCCGTCCTCCAAATATGTAGTCTTCTGCGCTGTTATTGCAAAAAGGTGTTGGTGATTAGGAGACCATTTTCTACGCAAAATTGCTCCAATATATCTATTCTATCATTTCCTGCGCCAAGACCATATGCTTCCATATTATCTCCTTCAGCACCACAGACAAGTTTGGGTTAGTACAAGATTAGAACTGCATTAGAGGGACTTGCAAATGGTCAGATGGGAGCCAGAACGTAACAAGACTACTGATGACATGATGTAATGTAAATTATCCTAAGCTTTGTAAAACGCGATGTGTCTTCTCGAATTGAAGTCTTTCTCATCCTTTTTTTAAACGTAGAGATCTTGGCAAGCGTTAGGATCAAACGCTATCAGGGTGGAGAAATGTGTGAACTAATAAACACATTTAAACTACTAATTAATTATCACCCTGTCCTAAGCTTGAACTTGTACTTGGAAAATAGTATGTAAACATTCAAGATAAATTATAAACAACGCGAGCGAACAACTCAGGGAATTATAAACCAAGTAATCTTGCTGCAGTCAACAGAGACGTGACTTAATTGTTCTATCGATATCCTAATCCTCAAGGCGAACTCAAGAGGTGCAGCTCACTGGAGATGGTTCTTGGGGGATACCCGCCTAAAGTACTATAGTCGAATCTGCAATAGACATTCCAAAATTCTAAGTCAAGTGATTTCTAAAGTTGAATAGATACAGTGCCTTAAATTGCTGAGTGAAAATAAGATAAACTAAGAACACTTAAATATTTATCTCATGAACCCAAACCATACTTCACCGAAAGGCCATGCGTGTTTAAGTAATCGGGTGTAGTGTAAACTCATTAAGTCATTGACTAATAGACTGTAAACACCACTTTTTACTAACACGTTTTACTTCGCCAATATTATAACAGCCACTAATATTTTCACCTTACACCTTAAACCTCTGCCAGTACAGTCAACATAATTATTATTCATCGGTTTTACAACGTTCTACGTCTTCCGATATCCAATCACCATTCGTCTCTGTTGGCCCACAAGTTCTCGTCCAGGCCTCTATCTCTGATTTCACTATCGATTCCTTCTCTCCAGCTCTTTCTTGACCTTCCTCGTCGTCTTCTTCCATGTTCTCCTTCATCCTCTGCTCATGACCGTACCATACTAGTTGTTTTGTTCGAATATCATCGACTATGGTATGTTCCACTTCCATTATTTCTCTAATTCTCTGATTGGTGACTCCTTCTCTCCTTGATCTTCCTGCAGCCCTTCTCCAGTATTCCATCTCTGTAGCACACCGCATCCTCTACGTTCTCTCTTTAATTTGCCAAACTTCTGAACCATATGGTATAATACTTTTTACAATAACACTGTAAATAAGCCTTTTATTCAACTCCTTCCCAGAATGTTTCGATCTTTAATGGCATCATCCAGTTTTCCATCGGATGTTATTTTGAGACCTAAATATTTATATCCATGGCAGGCTTTCATGCGTTGTCCGTTGTTGAGAACTAAATCCTGGCTTCGTCCACCTACGCACATATTATATTCAGTTTTGTTCAGGTGTACTTCCAATCCCCACTTTTTGTACTCTTCAATTAGTTTTCTCGTCATGTATTCCAGGTCCTCGTAATCCTGTCCCACTACTATTTGGTCGTCGGCGCAACATAACGTATACAGAGTACTATCGTGCAAAGGAATACCCATGTACTGACATTTTCTTTTCCATTGCTTCAGTCCTTGCTCTAAGTAGATCTTGAATAGTGTAGGCGAAATACAACATCCTTGTTTAAGACCTTTTGTGATCCTAAACCCTTTAGTCAGTTTATCTCTTATTTTAACTTTAGCCTCAGATTTGCCATATAGAGCTTTTATGGATTTGATTAGTCCTACATTAGCGCTTCCCAGAGAAGGCTCAACGTGACACTGTCGTAAGCTTTTTGTAGATTGACATATAGCAAATGCAGTTCTTGACCAAATGCTACTTTTTTCTCAATTAATTCAGTAACGCAAAATAGATGATCTGAGGTAGATCTACCTGCTTTAAAACCCGCTTGTTCTTCTGCTTCCATATCTTGATATTCATTTTCTATTTTATTTCTGATAATTTTGCCTTCGGGTTCTATCCGCTCTTAAAGTTAGCCATACGGCTGCTTTAGGTTCTAGTCCATTCCTTCCAAACCTGGTACCGGTTAGCCATTTGACGACTGCGAGGACCAGGGGTTTCACGGCCTCCATAGTAAAGTCCTGACAAGAAGTTTGTCAGAGTGCTGAGAAAGACAAATGTCTAAATAGTCAGTTAAAAAGTTCAGTGAAATCTTTTAGTGCTCTTAAATAAAACCCAACTCTTAAGAAAAACTATACATTATAAGACAGTAAACAAAGACCTATAAACAGTACCTCAAATCGAGAAAACATGCTCACCATAGTAATCGGGTATAATAGAATCTCATTTTTCTGACCAATAATCATTGTTAAAGTTTTATCGTTAATACATTGTTATTGTTATAAACTAAACGTGCTTATTTTATCATCTCTTCTTACCCCACGTAACTCGGTCTCGGTCTACCTCAGTTACCCCCCGGCACGCTGAACAAGGCGTGTCCTCACGAATAGAACATACATTGGTAGAGTAAAGGAAGCATTGAGACCCCGTCATTGTACTAATCGTGACGCGGCTCTTCTCTGAGAAGTTATTCTTTAAGAAACACGCTACCCCCTAATCCATTCGTGACAATATATTCAACTTAAAGAGCTAGTTACTGAGATTCCCCGATAGCTATCGCAGTTGTCCTTTCTTCCTTTTTAATGTATGGTGGATATATATGAGATTCTCTACTCGTCTGGAACTTCGTGACCATTTAAATGTTTTTGAAATAGGCTACGTAGTCTGTGGTACAACTTCTCTGTTCCGTACTTTATCAACTCTGCTGGGATAGATATTTCCTGGTCCTGCTTCTCTCCCATTTTTTAGTGTCGTACATACCTTTTTTTTTTATCTCTGCCAGTGTCACTGTTAGTGGAGATCCTATTGTTCTTACAGTCTTAAGATTGTCATTTATTTCTAGAAACTCTGCTCGTTTTTCTGTAAGTAGTTTCTAAAAATGTGCATCCCACTCTTCGGCTGTTATTGGTAATATGATATTTCTGGTAGTCTCTTGTCGTATAGATCTTATTGTTCTCCAACCTTCTGTGCTCCTTTAACCACCTATACAAGCTTCGATATTCTGGCATTTTTTCCCAAGATTAATTTTTCTTCTGAGTGATGAGCCTTCTCACATTTACCTGAGACCGTCTGTACTCTTGTCTGCTATTTTCTGATCTTATAGTTAGGTAGTCGTGGTACTTCTTCCCTTTTCTCTCTATTTTTTGCTCTATCTCTTGATTCCACCAGTAGGGTTTTCTTCGATCTTGCATTCGTTCCACTATAGCCAGCGCTTCTTCAGCAGCGCTCTGTGAACTATTTTCCAGGGAATGATATTCTTCTTCTGGGGTTTCGAATGGGGATCTTTTTTTCAGCTGTAGTGTGTCTAGCCGTTTTTTTTATAGGTATTTGACACTGTCCTGTTCGAGGCTTCTCAGGCTATATCTACATTGACTTAGTTCTTGCTGTCTATTCTCATCCTCATTCTCAAGTTGGTTTTTGTTTTGTCCTCTATATGGGAAGAGTATTTTTACCTCCAGAAAGTAGTGGCCACTTCCACATGCTGCTCCCCTTTTCGCTCTCACGTCCTGTATCTTTAATTTTGTTCTTTGATTCGTTATCAAGTAATTAATAACTGATCTTAGATTTCTGGTGGGTTGAATCCATGTATACGTGGTCACAGAGTGTTATTAGTCTGTTTCCGTTATCGTTGACAGTCTCCGCTCCATATTTACCTATGATGTTATCTTGTCTTCTCCTTCCTGTCCTGCAATTAAGGTCTCCTAGAATTATCACTTCTCTGGATGCACTGACTGAGGTAATTTCTGCGTTTAACCTCTTAAAAAAGTAATCTTTCATGGCTACATTTGCATCCTCATTAACTCCATATACACCAAAGATTGTTAATCTATATCTCTGTTGTATAGTAACGTTTAGCTTCATCATTCTCTCGTCGCTTGCTTCCCAGTTGGTGATATACTTTCTCCACTTCCTTTTGACCAACATGGACACTCCCTGTTGTGCACGTTTTTCCTTTGCTACTCCACTGTAGAAGTGATCATACTGCCCCAAGTTTTCGGACCCCTTACCCTTTTTCTTGGTTTCTGTTAATACGGCCACGTCGATTCTCATCTTATTCATTTCATTTACTATTTCATTGACCTTGCGAGTCATACCTTGTACATTCCATGTGCCAAAATTCATAATCCTTTTTCGTTGCATGGTTCGTCATTGGTGGTCCTTCCGCTTCCGAGGCTGTTCATTGGGATTTTTAACATTTTACATCTTTTACGAGTACTAGGGAGTTGGCCTAGTGCCTCAACCCCCAACCTGGTGGGCCAAGGAATTTTCTTTCAAGGTTTCCGTTCTCTAGGTTACTGTCTTACTGGACTATCGGGGCAACCACCCGGTTTTTTGAAAATGCTCTTCCGCTCCCTTGACCTCAGAGGTTTCTTCTCTTTGGTTTTCCGGACCGTTGGCCTTTTCTTCACCTGTACCCTAGGCAAGGGCCCTTACAGAGTACTATCATCCGGGCCAGATGAACCGTGTTTTTTTAAAAGAGGTTGTTACTCCTCCCCCTCACCCTTTCCCATCCGGGCTTGGGACCGGCAATGGCGGATTCATAATTACATAGCATATACTTATCTATGTTACATAATTTATGACTCCCTCTGCCACTGTGCGCTACTCACTTTGCAGAGTTTTCACGTCCTCGCCTATTTCAGAGTTACGTCGCCTATAAAATTTGCTGGTTACAAGACATTGGTATTGTTTTACGTGCCTTCTTTCTCGTCTCTTCTCACCTGACGTAGATAAATCTCTAATCTGAGCTACATAATCTGCACGCCATCCAAGGCGTGGCGTCACGCAATACTAGTCGTGACAGTATGGAGGAACCAAATTTGGAATTTCGTAATTCTATTAAACTGCGGTTACACCCTGTGTTCATAATTCTTGTTGTTATAGTTAACGCGGTACCTACTGATTATAGATTAGGCGACAACAGATCCTAAAATACAGATATAAAACTTCATAAATTAGTCGATATTTTCAAACAACCCTGTATAATGAATAGAAATTAAAATATTGAAAATCGCTAAAATTGCTTTTTTTGTAATGTGTCAAAGATCATTTTGAAGACGAAAAAAATGGTTATCAAAATTCTGCGAGATAATAAGCTTTTGCAAAAATGAATCAGTTTTATTTCACACCCAGTGTAAATTATTTTTCATTCGAAATTCATCGCATATCCTGTGAAACAGCCAAATTTTTAAGTGTTGATGCCTTATTTATGTCCAGCAGCTTTAACAAAATGCTGTGCTTGGTTTACTTACCTGTCCTATGTTGTTTCGACGAGTTTGTTTAAAATATACGAATTCCCTCACTCTATTTTAATTACTATCTCAATCTAGGATATAATCACACAAGTTCTTGGCACCAACTAATTAACTATTGACGAAGAAATGTTTACACTGATCATGCAACTTCAAGACGATTAAGAGGAAAAGTGATAATTTTAGGCGCGGTTGGGAAAAATTTTAAATGCCTATCCAAACAGGTACAAAATGGTCAAGATGTAATCTTGAAGGAAACATTTCTACACTCGGCTCGACGACTAGCCACACAAGAAGTCTCTTATACCGATAGCAGTTAAATAGACAAGTGCTTTTTAAATTCCGCTAATGAAGTTCTTATAACTTCTACGCCAATTAACGTATTTCAGGGGTAAAACCAAGAAGCTATATTTTCTTATGATACCAGGAAGAGCATGTCGGTAAAGAAACGATTGCTCTCATCGTAATACGGCTTGACTTGCACATATACAAGATGTATACGTCGCATTCCGAAGATGAATAATGTTCTCTTATAAAAGGCACGTGGAGCTTACAGCCGAGAATCCTCTACTGGATTGCAGAGGATCTGCAATTAAATTAATTCATTCAAGCTTGTTCGAAAATATAGATGAATGAAGACGAAACTTGGAAGACAATAGTAATCAAACCCCGAAACATTGACTTATTAGTGTGCTTTAAAACTACTAAAATAGAAAAAGATAAATATAAAACCCTTTCCAAAATTTCAACTCGATCGTTTTGATGTTTGCGATATATTCCTTTAACACCCTGTATAACTACGAAAATATATTGCTTCTTGTAATTTCTATTAGAGTAAGTAGATATATCGCTTTCGAAAATAGGGCAACACAACTTTGAAAATAATGGCACATCTTAAATTTGGCAACAAAATTGGAAAGATCATGATCTTGTTGTAGAAGGAGCCCAGTATTTATTGACATTTTCATATTCTTGCAAGACAAAACGATTTGTTCGTACCGCTCCGTCGTTTTGCAAATGTCCGTCTCGTGTTAAATGGTAATTATTCCACTTCATATTTTCATGCGGTTTATGTTTTAAGATAAGCCGTGTTTAGTCTTGACCAATTAAAGATCGGCCAGATTGCGAGTTAATTGACTCTAGAATTTTAATATTGATAGTTTATGCAAAATTGAGGTGCAGAAAGAAGATGCGTTTATTTTAGTATTAGGTAGAGAGTATCGAGGAAATACGTCAAAAAATGCGTAGCTATGTTAAGCTATTTTTGTAAGCCACTTTCATTCCGAGAATGTGTTTCTTCCGTGGATGGCGGTCCCAAGAATTTATTTATTTGCCTGAATGTCTTCAGCTCCTTCTTTGCTGTTGTTTCGTACACTTCTGTGCAACTCACTATTTTAAATCTTCTCCTGAATTTGTACTGCCATTTTGTATTAACTTCGCCTATTCAAACTATTGCTGGCCTAAATTTTGGACATAAAATGCTACTGTCACACTTGAGCCAAGTAATTATCCTTTTAATGACCTTTCAGGTTTTTTTCCTGGTGCTTTTAAATCAATTTTCCACCTGCAACTAGCTGTCATCTATTTTTTATTGTCGGTGTCCTATATATTGATTATCCACTCTAGTATTGAAGATGTTGACATGTTCATATTCTGATCGGGTTATACCTGAACGATTCACTGCACTTTTATTGCTCTCATAATAATTGTCTCCAATTTCTTCTGTGTTTCTTTATCCAGGTACATTTAAATCCACAAATTTGCTTGTAATTTTCTTGTTGTCATCTGCCTTTTTCATCGTTTTGCTGGATTGCCTTGATCTTACTATTGAACATCAACCAGTTTTTCACAGTTTTTATATCGCTAACCCAACACAGTTTGGGTGCTTACTAAGATATTTTCGCAAATCTTGGCAAGCGTTGGGGTCCAACGCTATCAGAGAGGGGAAATGTGTGAACTATTAAAAGCATTTAAACTACTAATTAACCTCTAGTATTGAAGATGTTAACGTATTCTGATTACTCATATGCTGATCGGGCCAGACCTGAACGATTCACTGCACTTTTACATCAAATAGTAGTATCTACCCTGTCAAATTCCTTCTGTGTTTAAAGTCAACTCATTACCTATTGGTCGATATAAACAATTTCATTTTCTTAGCTTATTTTGACCCCAAAGGTGAGGGTAGCAATTAACAGTATAATTAACTACAACCAATTAAAGTAGTGGACTGTATTAGGATAGGGGGTTGGGGGTTTTACACATATATATGAATAGAAACCAGGCAGGTATGTTAATGTACTTTTTAAATAATTCTTAATTTACTTCCATGAATTCAATCATTCACTCACATAAAAACTAAATACAAAAAGGTGCTTAATTAAAATATTTACTAAAAAGTCTTGATTTGATACTTTAAAATGAAACTTTTGTCTTTAAAATTTCAACTTTCCTTTCACTCTACAAAATACCTTGATCTACGCTTCTCTCTCCTTTCCTCCAACCTGGCAGGGAACTGACTTCAAATCCTTCATTTGGATCTTACAAGCACGATTTGAGCTACAAATTCGGTACCGTCATTTTACTGCTTTTCTTCAACTACAGGACAGGTAAGCCGAGACGCTACGTCGTTTTTGGCCTTAAGAAATTGCGTTAAAAACGCCTAAACGAGGTCTTTGTCCAACGTGGACAAAAGTAACAGAGGTACACTAAATATTCTCTAATATTTGCGCATACAAATGTAGAAATTGCCTAAAAGGGTGGGACCTTTTGGCGCTTTTGATGATCTTGCTTGAATGAAAGTCTAAACTGCACTGGCTAGAGAGCGGTGACGGGACCGATCTAGCGACGTTGAGTGTTAGCAGATCACTGAAATCTAATTTGTCTATCGCTAGGCGGCAGACCAAAATAAGTGGGAATTCGCGGGAAAATCCGCGTGGGTTTCATTTGAGGTGAAAGCATCTTCCTTCTTTCTTTGACACATGGTTTACTGAACACTGTCGGAGACACGGATATATATTAAATTGAAAACTCTTACACATGATTGAATTCACGGAATGACATTTTGCGTTCTAGAGAAGGCCGCATATGACGGACTCTATTATACCAACAAACCAGGTTCGGACTAAGGAGTCGTAATGAGGAATTGAAATATGCTGCTTTAAATGCACAAATTGGGTTGTGCCCGGGGTGAAAAAATCTATTTTGAGTTTAATTACAGTTCATTCATACTCCATACATACAGGGTGTTATCACCAAACTATATGGTGAAAAACGATAGTTTATACACGTCTTGGGGTGTTTCCCCAACACCTATGATTTACTTGTTATCTAATGTCGTTCCTGCCGCTTTCCTGAATTGCCTGATTCTTCTATCCTGCTATTGAAAATATTAACTTATTCAAATTGTAAGTTGAGTATACCTAAGTGACGATCCTTCTGCACTTCTAGATTAATCCAGCTTTCCATTAATATGTCTCGTAATGACCCTCTATTTCTTTATCAATGCAGTGGATTCTAAAATAAATGAATCTTCAAAATTTAATTGCATTTTTGTTTTTTAATTTAAGCATGCATTTTCTGGTACTTCCTCAGCGTTTTTATAAGGACAAATTCGCCCTTTTTGGGTGCCCGTATGGCCTTTATATTCTTATTCTTATTAACAAGATGCGTACATTTTAACTTCTTATTAGTTTTTATCATTGTGTCAAGCTCGAAATTACTCGTAGATTTCGTAACTCTTTCTTCTTCCCTGGCATGTGTTGGCTCATTCGACGTAGCTCATCCAAACTTGTTTGCGTCTTTATCTTCTTGCACCTTATCAAACCCGAGGAGCTATGGACCAACATAACATGGGTTCAATGCAATGTTTTTAGATATTTTTGACAGGGTTTCTGCCACTAAAAACCATAACTTTATAATAAATCTTTAATATTACAATTCAAGGGAAGCAGATTTTTTCTTAATTAATAAAATAAATCTACTGCATTGAGATCTCAGTCAAAGCTTTGTTATATTTCGACTTCAAGATGAATTTAAAGAAAACCTTCAGTTGTAAGTCGAAATTTAAAGATACTTTGTGTTACTAAGTCGAAACTTAAAAATTCTTTGACTTTAAAGCCCAACTTATACGTAAAGTTTCACTAGAATTCAACTTATAAGTCGAAGCTTTTTTTTAGTTTGGACTTGTAAGTTCGACTTACAAGTCGAAGGTTTCTTTATTAATTGCGATTTGTATGTCGAGGCTTTGTTAAATTGCGACTTGTAAGTTAAATTTTAAAAAACTTTGAGCTGTAGATCGAAATTTTAAGATAATTCGAGTTATTAGGTCGAAATTTAGAAATTCCTTTATTTTAAAGCCAAACTTAAACGTGAAGTTTTACTAAATTTCGCTGAAGTTCGATTAAATGTCGACTTGCAAGTCGAAGTGTTTGTTCTTTATTAATTTTGATTTGTAAGTCGACGCTTTGTTAAATTCCGACTTGAATATTAAATTTTAAAAACTTTGAGCTGTAGGTCGAAATTTTAAGAAACTTCAAGTTATTAATTCAAAACTTAACCATTCTTCGACACTAAAGCCGAATTTATACGTGAAATTTTACTAACGACTTAAAGTCGAAGCTTTCTTTAATTTGGACTTATAAGTCGAAGCTTTGTTAAATTCCGACTAGTAAGTTCAATTAAAAAAAACCTTCAGTAGCAAGCCAAAATTTAAAGATACTTCGAGTTATTAAGTCGAAACTTAACAAATCTTCGTCTTTAAAGTCGACGTGAAGTTTCACGAAATTTCGCTGAAGTTTGATTAAAATTTGACTTACGAGCCGAAGCGTTCTTTAATTTCGACTTGTAAGTCGAAGCTTTGTAAGTTCCGACTTTTAAGTTGAATTATAAAGAAACTTTCGAGCTGCAGGTTGAAATTTTAAGATACTTCGAGCCATTAAGTCGAAATTACCGATTCGTCGATTTTAAAGCCGAGTTCATAAGTTGTGTAAAACTCCAAGGTTTCTCCAATTACAAAATATATAATGTGATGTTTTATAAAATTTCAATTATCAATTCCAGTCTGGGTTATTTAATTTCGACTTTGTTAAATTTGACCTCTAAGCTGAACTTTAATAAAACTTTGAGTTGCAGGTCGAAATTTTAAGGTACGTTAAATTACTAAGTCGAAATTTAACAATTCTTTGATCTTTAGGATAAAATTACAAGTTATGTAAAACTTGAGGTTTCAACATGTAAATAAGTCAACGTTTTATTAAATTTCGGCATGTAGATTGAAGTTTGGTAAAAATCGACTTACAAGTCAAAGTTTTCTGTCATTTCGGCTTGTAAGTCAAAGCTTTGGAAATTTTAACTTGTAAGTTGAATTAAGAGTTGTAACTCAAAATTTAACAATCATTAATCTGAGTGACACTCGAAATATTCTTCAATGTCAACATATGTATCGAAGTTTAACTAAAATTTGACTTTGAAGTAGAAGTTTCTGCAATTTCGGCGTGTAAGTCCAAACTCTGGTAAATTTCGAGCGAAATTGGTAAGTTATGTAACACTGGAAGTTTACTTTCATTTCAACATATACGTCGAAGTTTCACTAAATTTCGATTTATACATTGAAGTTTGGGTTAGTTTGGGTTATATTTGAAGGTTGAAGTTTGATTAAAACTCGACTTACTAGTCGAAGTTTCTGTAATTTCGACTTGAAAGTCCAAACTCTGTTAAATTTCGACTTCTGTAATTTAAGATAACTTTAAGTTGTAAGTCGAAATTTTGAGAGACTTTTAAGTCAAACTTATAAGTTATGTAAAAACAAAGGTCTTCAGTTTAAACATATACGCCGAAGTTCTACTAACTTTCGACTTATAGGTTGAAGTTCTATGTTAAATTTCGACTTGAAATTGAATTTTAAGACAACCGTCAGTTGCAAGTCGATACTTCGAGGTGTTAAGTCGAAATTACCAATTCTTCGACTTTAAAGGAGAACTTGTTATATAAGTTATGTAAAACTTGAAGTTTTATTCAATTTCAACATATATGTGAAGTTTTACTAGATTTCGACTTAAGTTTGAGGTCTGATTAAAGTCAAAGTTTTTAATTTTTTCGACTTTGTTAACTTTCGACCCCCCAAATAGAATTTTAAGCACTCTTTGGGTTGTAGGTCAACATTTAGGATACTAACAATTCTTCGATTTTTAAGTGGAACTTATAAGATATAAAACTCAAAGTTTTCCTTCAATTTCAACATATAAGTCTTCTTTAATCTTACAATTCAAGGAAAGCAGATTTTTTTTTAATTAATAAAGTAAATCTACTGCATTGAGATCATATCAGCATTTAATAATAAATACAGAATTATATAAAATGTATTTTTATATAATATCTATGCGGCTTAATGTGACGAAAATAAAATAATCACCAAGAGCTAAAATATATAAAGTATCGTCATGATCATAAATTATTTTTTATATAGTTGCATTTCAAATACTAGCCTTGACAATGACGAATCACCATGCTGTGGGCCATAATTTGGAAAATGTGACATGAAGACATTTCGATTAATTTAAATTGCGGACAATAGAACAATACCATATCGAAAAAGCAAAAATTACGCCATCCCAACACACAAATCTAAACTGGGGGATTACCAGAGCTGCACAAATTACGTGACCTGATGAATGCCAGAGATATTAGACAATAAAAAATAAAAATATCCGCATGATTCAAGTATTATTATTTTAGATTAAAAGCTCTTCAAATTGCAGATATTCATAACTTCTAGCAACACTGGGCCAATGCGAGAATGCGACACAATAAAAAAATTTGGCAAGCGTTGGGGTCCAACGCTATCAGGGTGTGGAAATGTGGTTTAGGTGTACTTATCTGGTGCCATCTGTTGGAACTTATGAGCAGCAGAATATCACAGTTTTTCCAAAACGGCTTGATTAATTAAAAATGGTTTTTGTTTAGTTTGAAGGCTATAAAAAATCAATGAACCATTGGCGTCACATATTTTTTTACAATAATATTAATAGATATGCCCAAATATACGCATCTGTTGAAAAAGTTACCATCTTTGCATCACATAATTTTACCAAAGTTTCAATCAAAAAATGTCTCTAAGCCGATGTTAGATTTTTAAGAAATAATTCTTATTTTTATTTTTGTATTTTTAATACCTTGTATCTCAAAAACTAAGCGTTTCTGCACCAATGTTTATTAAAACTTCTAATATTTTTAAATGGTCTGTCTCTCACCGTGCGTTGGCGCATGGTTTTCGAAACACTCTGTGTAACGACCAAGAGACTATGTATGCTTATTATTACAATCAATATTTTCAATTTCGAGTTTTATTGTTAAAGAACATTGTTATTGAAGGATACTGCAACAAACATAATTTAGGCGACTCGTCAAACATTATGCAAACATAAAACCAGTGATAGTCTATACCCAACGCAAAACCAGTGTAAATAAACAGAATTGTTTTAATATTTATTAGCATGTAATAAAGCTGTAATTTCTTTTATTAAAAATATTGATTTATAAAATTACACGTGGATTTAAATCAGTTTTGTACAATTGGTTAAAATAAAGTACAGGGTGTTCACCCATAATGTCCCCCCCCCCCTTTAACTTTGTTAATTTTTAAGCTAGAAAAAAAAACAAAAAACAGAATTGTAGGGTTTTTAATATAGTTTTTGCACACGTAATGGAAAAAACAAAAAAATGTATAGTATACAGGGTAGATCAAAAAGAGTTTTTTTTTTAAATCTAGCCCCCATTTTTTATTCGATTTTTCGATTCTACGTAAAATTCTAAGGATTTTTAATGTAACACACTATATGCCAATTCCTAATACTTTAGGAGTTATTGACAGTTGAAGTCGCTATTTTGTTTGTTCTTTTATTTTTTTTATGGCAACAGCCACCTAAGAATATAACTTTTTGTTTAGCTTTTGAAGTCATTGAGGTATAAATATTGAGTTTCCTCAATTCGACCTAGTGCTTTTGTATCTTCTGTTTTAAAAATGATTAAATAATAATCATTATAATTAAAAAATAGCGACTTCAACTATCAATAATTTCTAAAGTATTACGAATAGGCATATAGAGTGTTATATTAAAAACCCCTAGAATTTTACATAGAATCGAAAAATCGAATAAAAAATGGGGGCTAGATTTAAAAAAATGTTTCTTTTTGATCTACCCTGTATACTGTACAATTTTTGGTTTTTTTCTTTACGTGTGCAAAAACTACATAAAAAACCCAACAATTTTGTTTTTTATTTTTTTTTGCAGCTTAAAAATTAACAAAGTTAAAGGGGGGGGACATTATGGGTGAACACCCTGTACAGGGTGTTCACCCATAATGTC
>MU184230.1:162180-176786 GCA_016904865.1 Pissodes strobi
GCTTTATAAGTAGAACACAGTGTATGGCGGATCATAGAGTTTAGACAGTCTATACTTACATTAAAGTTGAAATCTAGGCATCTAATCAAAACAAAGACCTTTTTTGTTGAAAAATGGCTTGAAAGAAGAAAGACCAGTACATTTAAGTCCTTTGGAGTACTATCAATTTCGTATTCTAGGTGTTGATACTGGGTTTCAGCGCAACGATAACCTGTTTTACGCTCTTTCAATGTTTGGGTACTATCGGGTCAAGTCAACCATGCAGCATGTGCTAGAAGAGTGGAAGGTGAAAATGGCAATCGAGTAGTTGTTTGAGGAAGGACAAGCATACGTGGCTCTGACTCTGAGTCGAGTAAAGTCTTTGGAAGGATTATGTATTGTGGAGTTAGATTGCAACAAATTGTCAGGAAAGAAACCTTGTAATAATGAGACACTAAATGAACTAAATAGAATGAGAAATATTAAGTAACGAAATAAAAACTAAAAACTTTAAAATGAAATAAGTTAAAAAAAAATTTAAGTTAAAAGGTTTTATTGAAAATAATACTAAATAATAATAATACCAAAAGCTAAAAAAAATTCGTTAGGTCCTAGGTACTAGTCATCACACCACTCTCCTCATCAATTTAGGGCATTGATCAGACAAAAAAATAAATTCGTGGGGCGTAGCGTAACCTGAGTAAATATGAAATATCATTTATAACGATATGAGCGGTTGACTATTGATATTGATTTAGTATTAGTATTATTTTCAATAAAACCGTTTAACTTAATTTTTTTTTTACTTATTTTATCTAAAGGTAAGCTCGATTAGAATGATAGCTAGATGATTAAATGAGACGAGAATTAACGAGATAATAAACCATAGACGTCAAACGGCCTACAGTTGTTTAATTATAAATTCATAAATTAAAATGATATATAACGATTAGCCATATTCAGTAATTAATGCAGACTACCTAAAGTTGTCTAATTATATAATCATTAATTTAAATGATACGTCAAGCAGGTTCGAACACCTGGAGTAAGCTCACGAGAAGTAGGGTAGCGAGAGTATCGATAACACTAATCAACCAGTAAAAGGAGAAATTCGCAATATTTTATTCAGTAACATTTGCAACGTTACATCATGTTATTATGGATGCAACAATGGTCATAGATGCTTGCGGTCCTGATGATTCTTAAGAGATTTTTATGCGCTTGGATACATAAAAATCATTTAAAAAATAATATTAAATTTTATTTTTTAAATCCTGCTTTGCGCTGGTATTTTCTAATGATGTTGGTGCATGCCGTTATTAAAATCAATAAACAGCAAGATAAAAACACTTTACGCTTGAATGTTACTAATCCGCATAAGATGCACGTTATGTCGTCCGCCCTCATTGGATGCAACATTGCCAAGGATGTCACAACGTAGAAGAAATATGAATATACTTTAGATATAAATATACAACTTTTGTATTTTATAAGTTCTGTAGGTAAAATGATAAAGCCGACATGAAAATTGTATAAAATCGTTTAAAAAATAGACTAATCTTTAGGTTGTTTGCTGATTCAGTTTTGGTTAGAAATGTTTACTGATCAAGTGTTAGCCAAACTAACCCAAACTAACCTAAATTTAAATTTGATTATACAGTGTGGTCTAAATTATAATCAGGAAACTTTGGAAGCGTATAAGTAAAATTTGTTTCAAAAAGTGCTGCATTTCGGGTATACAGGGCATTGAAATAATAAAAAAATATGTTTTTCCCATTTTTTTTAAGTAACCTTTTTCTCCAACACGGTCGGTGATATAATTAATTAATAGCAAATTTATATCACTAATTAACTTATATTTTTGTTTTACCCTTGGCCACCGTGAAAATGTTTTAAATAAATTAATTAAGAAACAATAATTTTAGTCTGTGATAAGTTATTCAGTTAGCCTTATTGGACTTATTCTGATTAATATTATAAATAATATGTATTGACAGTTTTACATATATTTGTAAGTACGTAATGTTATCTTGATCAAAATATTATCAGATTCCTAAAATATTATTTTAAAACCTAATAATACACATATACGCACACACACACATACACCCTGCATATTCATAGATGTCAAAAACAGATCTTTTTGTAAGGTGTTCTTGAAAAAGTCTAAAATTTTTTATCGCTGACCCGAAATTTGCCTTACAATCCTCGATATAAACACTTCTAGCCTAGCATCATCAAACATTCCTGGATCATCTAAAATTAATACAAATTATATATTTTTGTATTTCTGGTTGTACCTTGGATGTCGGGTTCAAATGAAGAGCACTTTTTGTAGAATAAAGATCACTTAACTTTTATTTTTAATTTAGGTTAAGCACTATAAATCGCTTCTTAATAAATTACGTTTACGACGTCCATTTTGACCCAAATGAATATTCAACTATGTAAGGGCTGGATATTCATTTGGGTGGTCTAAATTTATGTGATCTGTCTGTTAATAAAATTCTTTACTTTAGCTCCAGAGTGAACGTACTCAACTCAACTCAATTGAGCTTTTAAGTACAACCGAGAATGACATATAGCCGAAAAGCGCGCGATTTTGGTTTGTTTAAACGCAAAAACTCAATTACATGAAAAAAACGTGACTTAATTCGTTGAATTACTTATAATATCTCTTTTCGATTCAAAATTTAAGTTTTCAGTAAACACTACCTGTTTGACTTATTCGCCACGAACAAAGTTATCTTGTCGATTGTCTAGACTTTGAAGAGAGCCCAAAGATGATACTAATTTATCGATAATTAGCTTGTAATTAAAGAAATACCATTTTTGTCACCGTGCTCTTTTGTAAACGCGTTTATCTTGACAGGGTGTTTAATTTAAATTTTAGTAACGCATTCCGCGCGATATCCTAGCTGGCGCCTTAAGATAATTGTATTATAATACGTAATTTGTACGTTGCGCTGATGTCCGATAATAAAAAAAATAATCGCTAATCTTTTACTGCCTTCATAAATTCCATAATATTTATGGGAATTATGTCGACACATGTTACTTGGCTTGTAATCCTGTGACTGAAATCGGCTCGTCAAAGATCGACGAAAAATTTTAAAAATATGCGGGGGGGCATAGTTATAAATTAAATACCTGAAAAGTACAAAATAACATGTATTACTGTAGATTATGTTTAAAGTATCCCTCGAATTATAAAACAGATTTTGTTGCGAATGCTTGTGCCAAATCATAATGTTTTATTTTTGGTGGATTGGTAGCAGTTTCAAGTAACACCTTATAATTAATTACTTGAATTATGAAGTCATATTTGTTTTATTGATAAAACTCCATAAACCTTTAAAAGAAAGTTTGAAGAAACTCACCTAACGCCGAAGCTAGAAGAAAACCAAATCCTTTCACTTCTAGAAAGAGAAGAATACGAAAGAAGCCACAACAAAAATGGAAGGTACATAACGCAAAGCCAAATTGAATGAAACTGACGCAACAAATAAGGAATGCCTCACTTAAAGAGATGAAGAAAATAGAGTAACGAAGAAGGTTCGAAAAAGCTTCTACACTGACGTGCATAAAAAGTGACGTACCTGAAATTTTGATCCAGTTGGAGGCTTCATAATTTTTGAATCATTTGATGGAGCTTCCTATCATTTTTTTAGGTCTATCCTTAGGCATTTCAGGACATATATCGGATGTATCGATATAAAAAGTAGGGTTTTCCATTATTTTAAATATACGTTGTAGATTTTATGACTAGCAAAATTCTCCTACTATCACCAATGTCGAATGAATATCTTGCTTAATCTGGAAGCTACAGGCTGGATTATTTTATAATGTAAACGGTCGCTGTAGTCAGATGGCTACATAATACATTAACCGCTGTAGGTCAGTGCACTTTGTATTTGATGTGTCTTCATTATTGCATATTATAATCACTGAAAATACATTAAAATAGCCATCATATTAAATTCAGTGTGATAAGTGAACTAAATACTTAAACAAATTCCTAAATCGTATTTACACAACACAATATTTTCCCAGCCTTTCATAAGTTCAATCGTCTCCTAGTTTAATATGCAGCGTCACCTGTCTTCGACAGGCGTTTCCGGAAAACGAAATTCTTTCAAACTGTCGCACGAGACAACGAACCATAAAACTGTTTATTTTTATGCGAGCGACATACGCCCATTGCCAAAAAAAAACATCGCGTTCTGTCATAATAAATCAAACAAATTGCTTATAAACACTTGTAGTAAATCGTTCGTGAATTTGTTAATCGTTTGTAGATATACAGAGACTGGTCGAATACTATTAATAATTAATAAAATAATAAAATTTAAAGGGGGATCAACAAGGTAAAAACAGTTTTATTTCATAGACGAAATAATTTATTAATTGTCTAAAGCTTGACTAATTATTTTAGAAAAAATAAACTACATGAAGGGATTAAAAAAAAATTGACGTCGCCATTTCAATTTGTCTCAAAATAATACTTTTTCAGTTTTAGTATATAGTAAGTAAAAAAATTATAATTTGTAATAAGTATTTATTTAGAATACAATTTCACTATTTATTTTCAAAATATTTGCAGTATCTTACTTGCACTATTCCTATTTTTCTTTTTTCTTTAGTAAGTCCAAGTTTTCGACTTTGTCTATGTTCAGTTTCTGAATGTTGAAGGCTATTTCAGACTCTTTATGTTTATCAAAATTTATTTACGCAATTGCAATTGATTTCTATAAAACGTGGGTTTCACTCAAATCGGTTTATTCTCATCTAGCTAAAAGTTACACTCTTGTAAATTTTTTTATTAACTAGTAAAGTTCCAGACACCTGGATTGATTAAAGAAATACTAGATTGTAGATGGCAGAAAAAGCGGATAGCTTTCTTCAAATCGATGCATGTAATAATGGATATTTATGCAACAAGTTGCGAAAAAAGGGTGTTTTAATCACGACACGCAAAATTTTGCAACGAGGCGAAAGCCGATATACAATGCGTCGAGTGCTTAAAACACATTGATTTCGCAACGAATTTCATCTCCGAGTTTCTGTGAAAGCGGAGAATGGGATATTTTTATGCTTTTAATTGTATTTTTAAACATTATATTTCATTTTTACTTTAAGGCACTAGTGCGTAAAAGTGTCACTTTTACGTACTATGAAATGTCACTTTTAGGCATTATTCATTGTTGAGGTGGCACTAGAGCCTAAAAGAGTGTCATTTCGACATTTAAATGAATATCGAAATGTGTCCATTTCAATACGTTTTAACAAAAATGAGTTTTTCAAGAAAAATGTAAACACATCGATTTTTAAGGTTTTTATTTTTTTTTCAGAAATTATTTTTTTTAAAGTCGATTACTTGATGCGAATTGATGCAAAAAACTGCATTTGAAAACGCTTTGGAAATGGCGATACAGGGTGAGCTAGTTGAATTTAAACTTCACTATTTTGAGATTTGACACACGTCACCACTTGATATTTTATTACTGGAAAACCGAATCATCTGGATCAACTAAACTCTCGTACATTAAAGAGAGGAGCAGAAGATACCAAAAAATCGCATCAATCCGATTGAAAATGCCGAACTGATGATATTTGTTTTTTCAATTTGAAAAATTAAATTTAAGTGTACGTACCAGCCAAAGGATAACCATTTTCAAGAAATCAATCTCAGATTCGCAAACCTTGTAAACTGTTCTGGAGATAGGGAAATTGAAACATGCAGAAAATCACAAAAAAATCTAGTTTCCAATATTTCGCCACTTTATGAGTCTGAATAGATAGCTTTGCTTTTTATGCATTATGAGAAATTTGGAGCAATAGGTACGTCTTCCAATATTTTGGCATAACATTTAGGTGAAAATGTATAGATTTACGCATTCAATTGCTTGAAAACGGTTGGAAGCTAAAGAAACGGGTCAGAGTCGGAAAATGTGGCCATTTTTTAATGAGCTAGAGGTAATTTCTGGTGGATTTTAAAGCAGATTTCGAGGCAAAATTTTATTTTGGCATACCGATCTGTATAGTTTTTGTGGTAAGTAAGTAGATTTTTTGCTTAAAATCTCATTAAAAACGATATGAAGATGAGAAAATGGGCCAGGATCGAAGACTTAGGACATTTTCAAGCGAAATGCAGCGATTTCTGCCGATTTTATGGGGTATTTCGAGGTAAAATTTTACTTTAAATATCAAAATTGTTGCAAGTAGTTTCAAAAATATAAAATACCAAATAATTCTTGTTTTTCACAATATTATTATCTCATTGTCGAAGTTTTCACTTCCGTTTCACATAGTTTTGTATGTGTTTTTTCTACTACTAGCCCAATTAACCCCAACTAATATCAGAACATTTGCATGTTTCAACAATGATATTACATATATTGATTGATCACCGTCTCTTCACCCAACAGCTATACGTAACGAATACCGATCTCATAAAATAGAAGATTGTGGAAAAAGGGTAGTTATTCAAAGTTTTCATTTGAATGTTAATGATCAAACTATGGCAATGCTTTCCGAGCGTGTAATAAGTTCAATTGTCACCTAGTTTAATGTGTAGCGCCACCCGCTACTGAATTATTGATTTTGACGAAAAAATAAACTGCTGGACAATTCAAGCTGTCGACCTAGCGAATTTTTAAATTAAAGATTTTGCAAACGAATAAAAGCATCGGTATAAACAATTAATTCTTTAAATCAATTATCACTATAAAGTGGGGGTGGTAATTAACTTTATAATTAACCAGAACTATATTACCAGATGTAGGTGGGGTTGTATTCATAGGGTGTGAATTGAATCATCTATTTTAGATATTGCGTACTTTAATAATGCAAGATTTTAATTGCATTAAATATGATTAATATATAAAACGATTCCTAACTACTTTCAAGCATTCTTCCTTTCATTCATAAAACTAAATACTGACCATGTGGTTAACTATTACTAGATGTCTAACAAAACTTCTTGATTATCTGAATTCAACATCAACTTCTTTCTTTACTGAATTTATTTAAGGTTCTTTTAATAATCCAACTAACTGCCTTTCCGTTCACACCAAATACCTTGTGATTTTACTTCTTCTACGATTCTCTCAACTTTACTTGACCAGGGATATAAGACTTGGAACAGTTGATTCGAATCTCGAGTACAGGAATAGATATGTCTACTACAAATTTCGAACCGCCATTTTACCTTCTACCTTCAACAGGAGACGCTACGAGTTGTATTGTCTCGATAAAATGCGTTAAAACACCCAAAGAGTCCGTAATTCAGTGTTGAAGAAAGGAAACACAGAGTAGAGCAGATATTTTCTAAATATCTGTGCAAATGAAATGAGAAAACTTCTAAATATCTTGGCGTCAAATAGGGCTACGACTGAGTAGATAGATATTCTGCAAGCAGAGCTTTGACTTCACGGGTGAGTGTTTGTAAGGCACTAAAATCTAATTTTTCCTACCGGCGCGGACAGGGAGAACAGATCAGAAAATTGCGCGGACGCGGATGCATTTGAGAGTGTAGAAACATGGTCTTCTTTATTTGACATATTGTTCTTTTTGCAAAGTGAGGGAGACAAAAATATATTAAATTTAAACGTTTAAAAACGTTTTCCTAGACGGAGCTATTTACCTGGGGTGAAATAAATATAGTCGGAGTTTAATTATGGCTCATTCATTTGGGAGTTTCTCCAACAGCGAGGATTTAACACAAGAAGAAGTTAATGTACTAATATTGATGATTTTTATACAGGGTGAGCCAGTTGAATTTAAACTCTTCGCCATTTTGAATTTTAACACTGACATAAAGCATGTAAAGTCTTATTTAGGTTACCTGTATATCTTGTCAGCTTTTGTAATATATTAATTTAAATAATCTTCTACATAACTGCCAAATTTATAAAGATATGTATTATGCCGGTGTCCATACTTGTATTCAGTTTTGACGCACGTATTTCCATCGGCCGCGTAGCTCAGATTATACAGCCGTAGGTACTTTCTCTTTTGTTTTATTTAGTGTATGTTTTGTAATGGCATTTTTGGCCTCTGTTCGTTTATGAAATTTCGACTTTTTTTATAAAACCCTGTAATTTTCGTTTTAGTAGACCATACTCTATTTTGTAAGAGCAGGTCGACGTCTTTTGCAATAAATATATTTAATTTTTAAAATTTTTTGGCGACCAGTGGCGTACCAATTATTATCGGTATGGTAAAATCCATTCACGAGTTGTTGAACAATTTTAATATAGCTTTTGATATTAGAATAAATGTTATAAGCAAACAGATATGAATGGTTCTCAAGATATAGGCTGCTAAAGTTTAATTTTTTTTTTTTAATTTTTGATAAAATCTAACTAATTTAATTAAAACTTAGCATTTCTTTTTAATTAAAAGGCTTATATTAGCCGAAATTTCTTTATTTACTCCGGTACTCCTGGGTTATTGTTAGCCAAGTTGCTCTCTAAGACACCACAATAAACAAATAAATTAAAACAAATTACGCTAAATTAAGTTTTTTAATTGACACAATAAGCTAAGTTTTTTTAAATAATATATTTCGATATTTAGCATTTTTTTTTAACAAATCTCTAGCGCCCTATATTAAGTATGTTATTTACTTATATGAACTCTTTTCCGTTTTGTGTTTACTCTTTCTAATTTTATTTCAGTTAAACTATAACACCAAAAACTAATTTAAAAAGATTCGTCAATTCGTGAATGGATATCAACCGATTGTTGGTACTCCGCTAGTACCCAAGAAATTAAAAAAAAAAAATAATAATATAATTGCAAAAGAAATGGAGTGTTATACTTATTCAAATATGCTTACAGGGTTTTAGAAAAAAAGTGATATTTCATAAACGAAGAAGGATATTAAATATGTGATAAATTTATTTTTGCCTTATGAATACATTACTAAATGCCATTTAAAAAAAATAAAATACTTTTCTTTAATTAGAAATTGTTAAAAACACACAAGCAAGGTATTTTAAGTAAAAAAAAATCCCAACAAACAGGCAAGTTCAGAATTAAACTTTCTCTTGGATAAGAAACGGTCACGGAAATTGATGGAACCCAATTTCAATTTGCGTGTGGCATAATCATATTATATTTTCGAGGAATTTTCCTTTTATGAACGCGATAAGCGATACTTCATTTTGATCTTATATTTGCACAAATTTATTTAATAATCAATTACATCAAAATAGATAATGATATTTACCTTTAGGATGATTGTTCCGTGTGCGGAAATTTTATTCTAGTCTGGATCGAATTCTGGCAGTCAATTGTTTATTTGGACTGAAAAAAATATAATTTGAAAAAATTTACACTGTAATATTTTCATGTATGACATGTATATAGACACCATGCAAATATTTAAAGATCTATATATTTTTTCAGGATTTCACTTCGTACAACTTCCTCGATTAATTTTTCATTTTATTGCTTTTTTCTGAACATTTTTGACGTCTTGCCCTCATACTTATCTCGTAGCGTCTAAGAGTCATTTGGTAAAATATATACTGAAACTAGTAACTATTCAATTTTTCAAATAAAAAAAAATTGCAGAATTATTTGCGCAGAAAAGAAATGAGGAACATCAAAACGATTAATAGACACCTTCCAGATTCTACATAAATAAGGCATTGAGGAAATTAAATTTAAAAAAAGTTGGGCAAAACAAAATTAATAATGATTCAACCTCAGCAGTCTAAAAAAATTCTTATCGTACTTGAAGCAGGTGAAATCTTCAGGTCAACCTGCCGCAAGTGGCACACATTTTACTAATTCCATTTCCACCATGAAAATAGATTAGTTTGCCTAGAAAGAAGTCCAGTTTTAGAAGAATTTCAATTCGGTTTCCATATTCCCTCAACAAGCCTCTGTACAGTCTTGCTATCAACTTTGTATATAGAATTGAAGGCAGTCTCAGACATCCCACACAACTTTTGTTTTTCTTGCTGTTAACTTACAAAATTCCACCATCTTCACCATTATTTTATTCTTCAGTTGCAGTTGTGATCCTACTAATACTAGAATATTCTACAAAGCGTATTATTAACCTTCAGAATGTCATCTGTCCAAAGAGTAAATCCTGCTAACCTATACCAAAGTACTATGGAACTGGTAGGTAAGGACTTTTACGCGTTGCCAATGAAATTATTACAATTAAGAATAATAAAAAACAACATGCAACATAAAGAATTGGCTGTAAAAGTTAACAGTCCCTCGTAGTTGACTTTAATGGTGCCGAGATATCAACATAACGTAGGCTATTATGTTATTAGGTGACAGGGTAGGCGCCTATTAAAAACATTAAGATCATTTTGCGCTCAACACATGTCCCGCATTGTAATTGAGATGATGTTTTATCTCGACGTTGCCGCATTTAGCTGTAAATTTATCGAATGAAGCGACATACATTTTTTTACCCGTTATGAACGAAATATTCCCTATACTATGCTTCAGGCCACAGATAAATCAGGCCTTAGAATTCAGTAAAAATGCAAAAAAAATCATATTGTCGTGTTTCCGATATTTTTTCTTTCCCAATGATCTGGTTTTCATGATTTTACATTGGCGTTATTTTGCCTTTATTCACAACGTTTCGGTCATTTTTTGAAGTATAATACAAACTCTTAAAACCCTTTCTATCTGAAACGTTCGTTGTTAGCTATAATAAGTTCCAGTAAGGATTCCCCAAGTTTATATAAAGTATTCTATATAAAAATAACTGTTAATTTTTTAAAATTGAGTAGAAAAGAGTTTCAGTTTGTTTTCAATTTCTAGAGGACGTCACGGTTCTTAAAAAATTAAAGATTCGGGAGTTATGCAATTTTTTTTTGGATTCTTGAAATCTAAATTAAATTAATTATTATGTGCCTCAAAATACGTTTTATAATTGCTCGACATAATTACTTAGCATTTAATGAAATTAGAGTAAATAAGAGTTTCCCTATTTTTGCAAACTGCCGGAAAGTGTACCGGTCCTAGAAATTGATGATTTCGGAAAAGTTCAAAGTTTCTCAAAATTCTTGTTTAGGTTCTCAAAATGTACACACAATGTCATATATAACCAAAAAGTTACACATTTTTACATGGGAATGTAATGTCTTTAAATTTAAATTGAATATCTACTAGTTTTCGATGGTTTTCAATTCTCATGAAAAATGTACCGAACACCTAAATTGAAGATCTCAAAAAATGCCAATAATTTATCTAAAGTCCTGGTAGATTTTCAGAACCTCATTGGTCAATGCCTATGATAGTTTCTACAGTTTTTCGATGGAAATTGGAATTTTCAAAATTAGAGCAAATGGAATTCTGTGTTCTTTCCAGCCACTATAAAATGTACCGATCCAAGGAAATGAAGGTTTCAAAAAAGTGAAAAGATTTGTAAAATTCTCGTTTATATTGGCAAAATCTCTACATATAAATGTTTTATATATTTCGAGATGAGACTTTTTGAGAAAATTTGATATTTTTAAAGTTATACTGAGTAATAGTGTGTCAACTGCTAGAAAATGTACCGGACCGCAAACATTGAAGATTCCGGAGAAATCGAAATTATCTAAAATTGTTGCCGATACTTCCAAAATTTACACAAAATGTCTTATATACTTGAAAAATTGTAGAGAATGTGGATCAAAATTCGTATTTTTAAAATTATAGTAAATATGCGTTTTCCATTTTTGTCATATGCTCATATGCAAACAAAATTTGGAGATTTTGGAAAAACCCAGCTTCTCAAAATTTTCATATAAATTTTCACAATCTACCTACTAGTATAATGGCTTGTATACTTGACAAGCATAAACTTTAGTATTTTTATATTTAGGTGGAAAACTAGTTTCCGTTTGTTGCCAACTGAATATTATTCATAATTCACATTTAATTTTTTAAAATACGCATAACATGTTCTATAAACTCATTAAGTTTCAGAGTTGTTCGATAAAAATTAGTATTTTTAAAATCAGAGTAAATATGAGTTTTCCATTTTTTCCAACTTGTAGACAATGTATCGATCCGCCAAAATTGGATATCCCTGAAAATGGCAAAGTTATTTATAATTCTCGCTTGTATTTTCAAAATGTGCATAAAATGCTCTATATAATCAGTTTCAAAATTTCTCACTAAAAATTAGTATTTTTAAAATTAGAGCAAATGTGAGTTTGCTAACTTGTAAACAATGTACCGATCAGCAAAAATTGAAGATTCCTGAACATGGCAAAGTTATTTATAATTCTTACTTGGAATTTCAAATTATGCATTAAATGTTCTATATACTCGACAAGTTTTAGAATTGCTTGATAAGAATTAGAATTTTTAAAATCAGAGTAAATATGAGTTTCCCATTTTTGATAAATTGTAGACAATGTAAGGATCCGCAAAAACTGAAGATTTCTGAAAATGGTAGAGTTATTTATAAATTTCATTTGGATTTTCAAAATATGCATACAATTTTCTGTATAGTCTATAAGTTTCAGAATTGTTCGAAATAAATTAGTATGTTTAAAATTAGAGTAAACACGAGTTTGCCATTTTTGCGAACTTGTAGACAATGTATCGATCTGCAAGAATTGAAGATCCCTGAAAATGGCAAACTTATTCAAAATACTCGCTTAGATTTTCAAGATATGCGTAAAATGTTCTATATATTCGACAGGTTTTAAATTTGTTGGATAAATATTAGTATTTTTAAAATCAGAGTAAATATGAGTTTCCCATTTTTGATAACTTGTAGACAATTTAACGATCCGCAAAAATTGAAGATCCCTGAAAATTGCAAAGTTATTTATAATTCTCGCTTGGATTTTCAAAATATGCATAAAATGTTCTATATACTCGATTAGTTTCAGAATTGTTCGATAAAAATTAGTGTTTTTATCATTAGAGTAAATATGAGTTTTCCATTTTTTACCAACTTGTAGCCAATATATCGATCCACAAACCTCGAAGATTCCTGAAAATGGCAAAGTTATTTATAATTCTCATTTGCAATTTCATAATAATGTATAAAATGTTCTATATACTCGACAAGTTTTAGAATTTCCTGATAAAAATTAGTATTTTTAAAATCAGAGTAAATATGAGTTTCCCATTTTTGATAACTTGTAGACAATGTTAGGATCCTCAAACAATGAAGATCCCTGAAAATTGAAAAGCTATTTATAACTCTCGCTTGGATTTTCAAAATATGCATAATATATTCTACAGTGTATCCAAAAAAGTATGCAACATATGGGAAACTTCTTTATTATTTGATTCTCAGAAAATTTTATTCTTCATAAAAGTTGGTGCTTGCCCTAAAACAGTAAACGAGTATTTCAAATTTTACGTACTGCTTTTAGTGCGGACGCAAATGTCATTTTTCCGAAATAGCGTCAAGAGAAAAGTACCTTAATTTATAAAGATACAGCAAAATCTTATAGGGAAAAGTTCTTCCAAATTAAAAAACTAATCTAAATATGAAATTTGAGTTAAGTACATCAATTTTTAATTTCCCTTTTTTTTCTCGATTTTTTTCTCAAACGTTACGCCATCGGTGAATGCTTTGTTCTTTTGTTATTAGTGTACTTGCCAAGCAACTTCAAAATTTATTTAAAGTAGACATTAGTTACATAGTTGCATTTTTTACAGAGATAAAAGCCAGTTTAGGTATCAGTGTGTTGCACACGCATTTAAACAATTTTGGTCCAAAATAATTGTCCACAATAATTATTACAAAATACAATTGGAATGACTGACTCAATAATAATTAATTTCATATGTCAGAGCGAAGTAAAATTATTGCTATTTATTTGTTTTTATTCCAAATGCATGGCCTACTGTTCAAGACCAAATATTTTAAATGGCTTTTTAGGATACTTGGGCATATTTTACTCATCGGGTGCAAAAGATAAATAAATTATTAGTTGTTTTACATGAAATGAAAAGAGCTGGGTCTATTCATGATTTTGAGTGGAAAAAATTTTGATTTTGTGTTTGCAACACACTGATACTAAACTGGCTATTATCTCTGGAAAAACTGCAACATTATGTAACTATCTATCTTAAATAAATTTTGAAGTTACTTGGCAAGTATACTAATAACAAAAGAACAAAACATTCTCCAGTGGCGTTACGTTTAAGAAAAAATCGAGAAAAAAAATAAAAATTAAAAGTTGATGTACTTAACTCAAATTTCATAGTTAGATTACTTTTTTAATTTGGAAGAACTTTTCCTTATAAGATTTTGCTGTATCTTTATAAATTAAGGTACTTTACTCTGGACGCGATTTCGGAAAAATGACATTTGCGCCCGCACTAAAAGCAGTACGGAAAATTTGAATTGCTCATTTACTGTTTTAGGGCAAGCACCAACTTCTATCAAGAATAAAATTTTCTGAGAAACCAATAATAAAAAAGTTTCCCATATGTTGCATACTTTTTTGGACACACTGTATATACTCTAAAAGTTTCAGAACTTTTTGATAAGAATTAGTATTTTAAAAATCAGACTAAATATGAGTTTCTCATTTTTGTCAACTTGTAGACAATGTACCGATCCGCAAAAATTGAAGATTCCTGAAAATGGCAAAGTTATTTGCCATTTGGATTTTCAAAATATGCAT
>MU184231.1:0-17654 GCA_016904865.1 Pissodes strobi
AGCCTACAAGTACTGGCAGTAAAATTAGACCGCTGAAAATAGCAATTATTTTGTCGAAGCGAGAAACGAATGCAAACGTGTGATCGACGAAACTAAGAACAAACACAATCAAAGGATCAGGAATAAACTTTTGCAATGCCCCAGTGGCTCCAGGAGTTTCTGGCCGGTAGGAAAAGCAGTAAGTAATAACTTTACAAAAACGTCTCACCTTTGATAGACGAATGTGGCATCACGTCGACTACAGCCAAGGACGCCGTCTCCGCATGAAGGTTGGCGATCCAACTGGCTATTATTTTGCGAGAAACCGTAGCTCTTAAAATTTCTCTGGATGTCCGGCCGAGCCATCTGCGTAGATCTTTCAACAATGAGTTTTGTCTTCGTCTTCTTCCTTCGATCTTTCCCTCGATTATCAGGCGGAGGATCTCATAATGCTCACCTTTCATGACGTGGCCCACATACTCTCCTTGATTGTTAGGAGAAGCTCTTTGCCTTTTCCCATGCGCTCGAGAATCTCTAGGTTGGACTTACGTTCTGTCCAGGAGGCACGAAGCATTCTTCTGTAGGCATACGTTTCAAACGCGTCGATTCGTTTTTCCATGGTTGCGTCAAGGGTCCAGCTCTCACATCCATATAAAAGGACAGGAAAGACGTAGCAGCGCAGCATTCGAGTCCGGAGACCGAGGTTAAGGTTGCGGTTTGCCAATATTTTCTTCATGTTGTTGAGAGTTTTCCTTGCCTGTTCAATTCTTGCCTTAATCTCGACCTTTACGTCGCGTCGCTGCGCGTACCCAGATATTTTAGGGATGACATCTGTTCTACGATCTCTCCGCGTAACCTTAAGATGGCGTGTGTTTGTTTTTTTGAAAATATTATCAGCTTGGTCTTGCATGTATTCATATAGAGGCCGAAACGTTCACTGTGTTCTACGATGCGGTCCATAAGAACCTGGAGTTCTGCTAGGTTGCGTGCTATTACCACGGTGTCATCAGCATAGCGAATATTATTAATGCAAACTGCCATTGACCTTTATGCCTGCATCTGTTTCTTCAAGGGCTTCACTAAACCCTGCCTCTGAATAGAAATTAAACAGGAGGGGCAACAGGATACATCACTGTCGCACGCCTCTTCCTATTTCTAGCTCATCTGATGTAGACCCTTCAATTCTGACTGTTGTGGTTTGATGCCAATATAGTTGCGCGTCGATCCCAGTGTATAAACGCCTTGCATGGAGCTTCAAAAATGTGTTTGTAACACAAAACTGTTGCTCGCAGCAAAACTGTAGAATACGATCTCCTCTCGCATTCTGTTCTCCCAAACCGTATGCCCCCACAACATCGTCGCCAACTCCAGATCCGATCTTAGAATTGAAGTCACCAAGCACTATATTGTGATCTCGTCCTTTTTTGTGAGTTTCGTGGCTTCTTCAAATTTAGCATAGAAGTCTTCAACTATGTCCTCCGCTTTATCATTTGTTGGCACGTACGCTTGGATGATGTTTATGATTCGGTGAGCGGTGCTTAGTTTAAGGAGCACGACACGGTCTCCTAGAGGGATGAAGTCCACAACTGATTTCTCTAACTCAGACGAGATAATTATAGCTACCCCGTACTGATGGTTGGGGTCATTACCGCCAGAATAGTATATGACGCCATGCTTAGTGTTTTGTTTTCCAGGCCGGGCCAGCGATCTTCGCTGAAACCAAGTATTTTAATTTGTAACCTGTCCATCTCCGCATCAACGTTGGCAAGTTCTCCTGCCATGTAGAGACTGCGCACATTCCATGTGGCAATCCTTACAATGTTGTTATAGATCTGAAATTTGGGTGTGTTCAACGGGGGAATTCTTAGCACCCTCTCCCCAGTTAAGGGGTACCCCGGACTGAGGGCCACGTCTGCCATTTGGATGATCTGGAAACTGATAGTGCAGTAGGAGTTCCGTTTCCTTTTTGCACCGCAGTGCGGGAACCGGTGAGGCTGCTTCAGCTGCGCTTCCCACGCCCAAAGTAACGTCGTTTGGAGGATTCATCTTCCTACGCCGTGGTTTGGTACTGATGAAACCGCTGCCTTTCGTCAGGTGCTAGTTTTGGTCCGCCCCCGAGTATTTAATTTCCCCGGTACCACCCATATCTGGGAGGCATTCCCCTATCCGCCACCTGGGTAGGCGCCCGATGAAGGGCTAGCAAACCCCACACCTAAGGCAAGGCTCTCCCCACCATATCGAACATCAACACTACCATGGTAGAAGTCAAGTTTTATCACCGTGATATTCGTAAAATCCTTAAAGAACTAGATACGCAAAAGACATCAGGACCGGACGAAATACCTGCCATCGTGTTAAAGAACTGCGCCAACGAAGTAATACCCTTTTTTCCAGGCATTTTTCTCTGTCTTACGGAAAACGGATTTACCCATGTTCTTGGAAAGTCACTCGAGTGCGACCTGATCCAAGAAAAGGCAAGAAAACCACGCCCTCAAACTATCCCCAATTGCCTTGCTTCCAATAATCTCCAGTCATGGAACGTGTAGTCAATCAGCAATTACTCAAGGCATTCGACAGAGTTTGGCATGACGAACTGCTCAACTAACTGCGGTCCTTCGAACTGCCAGCCTCTCTCTGACGCTGGCTTGCCAGTTTCCTTAAGAACCGATTTCAGCACGTTGCAGTTGATGGACACATCCCAGACAAATTTACCAACGCGGGCGTGCCTCAGGGCGCAATACTGTCACCAACTCTGTTCCTCATCTATATTAATGATCTGCTGATCGAAACGAATAATCATTTACACTTTTACAGATGACAGTAACCTTGTCTCCCACTTTAGATCAGAGAAACCTTTATCAGCGACTGAGACTTATCACCGCAGACAGGAGCAGATTACAGCAATTAATCAAGACCTGGAGAAAGTTCAAACTTGGGGCGACAGAAATTTGGTCCAGTTCAATGCAGCAAAGACCCAAGCAGCAACGTTTACCAAGAGGGCCAATACGGCGGGCCCTGATATCGTTATGGCAGGATTGACCATTCCTTCATCCTCATCAATCGGGCTGCTGGATGTCTCGTCAGCCTTCCAGAAGGTTAGTGCGCTATTTCGCAACAATAAAGTGTATACACCGCAGCAGTTGCTCTTGCTCTATAAAGCGCAAATAAGACAGTGCTTCGAATATTGCTCACACATCTGGGGTGCCGCACCAAAGCACACCCTAAAGCTGCTAGATTCCATTCAGAAGAGAGCTGTGCGTCTCGACGGCGACCCGGAGTTGTTCCGGAATTTGAATAGTCTGGAACACCGCAGACATGTGGCCAAGATGTCCCTGTTTTACAGGTACTTTCACGGCAGTCAACCAACAACTATTCAAGAACTGTCTCAATCAACATCTTTGCACACACACCGCTCATCGAGCGCCATAGGATCTCCCTTTAGTGTGTATGCCAATGCCATAAAAAATATTTTATCTTACATTTTCACGCTGAACGTAACGGATGAGTCAAAATATTGCTACAACAGTGTCAGGTCAAACAGTCAATTTACTCGGCAGCCTTTTTTTTACCAGCCTATACTAGCCCAAGCTTTCCAAAAATAATTTTAAAAGCCAAATTGTTTAGAACTAACCCGATATAACCGAAAGTTAGACATTTTTAATGATAAATCCTTACCAAAATTGAATCAACTAACCACACTTTACGAATTATTAAAATCAACTAAACGATTAGAAAATTATGATAATGCCAAGCCATCTTTTGTGTGTTTATGTTTACCTCCTTAAACTGGCTAGAATGTCACGAAAAAAAATCACATAACCTAAACTAACCAAAAGTAGAACTATCGCGCGTTTTGTATTTAGTCCCTCCAAGAACTTAATAAAAGTAACTGAAATATATGAAAAATATAAAGTTCAAACACCTGATGCTAACATAAACAGACCGATTTAACCATAAATAGATGAAAATAATCTCTTTCTACTAACCAAATAATATAACCAAAAATTTAAAATGATATTCAGAACCAACCAGAACTAAATCAATCTAAGCGAGAACTAACCCCAAATTGATCAGAATGTTTCAATTTTTCTCCAGTTTATTTGTAGAGCAGTTGCGCCTGCAACGTCCTACTAAAACTATGGCGAATATGAAGTACTCAAAAACTGAATGCTTTTTTTTAATTCAGAATATTTTCAATTTTTATCCAGTGTATTTTAAGAGTGGTTTAGAGTAGTTGCCATGGCAACGCCATATTAAAAATAATTAAGGTATGCTAAATATAAAGTGCTCAAAAACTGAATGCTTTTAATTTAGAATATTAAACAGTTGATGTTCAATTTTGTCTAGTTTATTTTAATAATGGTTGTCACGGCACATCCCATTGAAAACATGGTAAATACAAAGTACTCAAAAATTGAATAATTTTAATTCAGAATATTCGACAACTGATGTCCAAGTTTCAATTTTTGTCCAGTTTATTTTGAGAATGGTTGCCATGGCAACCTCCTAGTAAAAATATGGAAAATATGGTATATATAAAGTGCTCAAAAACTGAATGGTTTTAATCTAGAATAGTCAACAGTTGATGTCCATCAACTTTCAATTTTGTCTACTCTATTTTAACAATGGTTGTCATGGCAACATCCCATTGAAAACATGGTAAATATAAAGCGCCTAAAAACTGAATACTTTTAATTTAGAATATTCAAGAACTGATGTCCAAGCGAAAACTAACTACGAGCTGGCCAGTATGTATCGACAAAAGATAAAATATTTCTAAAAATGGCAAGTACGTCTACTTGTCTTTTATTAACCGATAATGACCAATACTAAGCAAATCTAAGTAAAAATAAGAGGCTCATTCATATCAAACGCTCTCTATCGAGGCATCATTTCTGCACTTCCAGGCTAACCTAGAACTAACTGAAACCAACCAAAAGCAAGTATAAATCGATTCAACTAACCCAAACAAACCATGCAAGGTATCGATAAATGGCTTAATTATTCAACCTTCACCGTTGGAAACATAACGCGAACAAAAAACGGTCTTTTTAAATACGCGTTTCAATTAAATAATGAACGGATTATAGGCACTGCGCTAAATTAAATCGAATTAATAATTAAAAAAGAATACGTGTTAAATCCGCTGTGTGGGTATTATGGAATGGCATTTTTTTCACGGTGGTTTCGCTTTATAAAGCATGTGTTTTAGTGATTTGGAGGTTTTTTTTAATTCGGTGTTGCCCAACAAGTCGCTGCGTTATGGAAAGACTATAACGAAAGCCACAATTATTACAATTTTTGATTATATCGGGTGGCTCAAAAACTCGATCGTAGGTATATAACATTTTTTCCTCTTGGTTTAGTATGCCCAACGATTTGTCTCAGCCAGAGCCGTCATTTTTCCTTTTATGAGCACATAAAATGTTACGCTACTGATTGGACCGCCTCCTCGCCGTCAATTGCTAGACAACGGCACCAAACAAGGAGGCGCTTCGCAGGCAGTGACGGTACCATTATGAGCTAAAATGAAACTAAATAATATTATTTAATTTTATAAGTAGTTTAGATATATCATAAGATTACGTTAATATGAATTGGATGTCCAATCCAGTCCCTGTCCTGAGATTTTTTGACAAATTTTTTAGGCTATCGCTAAACTGCTACGCTACTGATCCAGTTGCTAGGCGACGGCGGTAAACAAATGACAGTAAATTATCACTCATTTCTTTAAACTTTACTTATTGATTTTCTTGTTAAAAAATGTATCATGATAATACGGAAACCGCTTGTTATTGCATTTCTATTGCCGGATTGGGTGATATACTTACTAATCCTTGACGTTTATGGTCATCGATACGGGCGTGCCATGATCATCGCACATTTTGTTGCCATCGACCAGCTGTTCGCATTTTTTCGAAAATAGTTATTGTCTTACAACATTCCTTGCAGCAATCGCCATAAAATTTATAATCTGTAACACCTGCCTCGGACCTACATAATATAGGCCTTTGTATGTACGGTAAGGCTGGTGCAACTTTCCTTACGGACGCTTATCTTTGTAAATATCGGGCAATATATTTTAATTGGGCGTGCATAATATGATATTAATATTAGGTGATATATGTGATATTTAATACGATTGTAAAAACTAATGGTTTTATTGCATGCAGATATATATTGTTATTACATAAACGTGTCTGACAACTCACGGCCCCTAAAACAGGCCCTGTGAGAGTTTCGACAAATCAGACGAACACTGTGAACAAAGAATACAGAACTTCACGACGGAATGTAAACCCGGCATTAACGGTATAGAAAATTAAACCTGGCGCCATCTACGGTAGCACTGTTAAACTAATAAAGGAATAATTTCTTTTAGTGGATATTTTCAAGTGATGGCGAGTTTTAATTTTAAAAAATCATTTTCAGGGTTTTGGCCGCTTCTTGTTCCGGTTTTCAATTATATTAAGTTAAATATGTTCTTAAGATTACAAATTTTGAAAAAGTTTACAAATAATAGCTTGAGCAATATTTGTATAAATAATCTCCCTCCATTTTCTTATTTTTAGGCATGGACATATTTCTGACACTATTTAGCTTCACATTCAATACCGATAATAGGAATCTAGTTTACCGACACGAGAGCGGAAAGTTCAAATTTTAAAATTAAGTCGAAGATAAAAATATCAAAATAAGTGAAATCTGTTAACTTTTACAGAAAACTCTTTAAGTCCGGCAACTTCGCCGAATATTAGTTAGATGCAGTGATGCCAGACTAGGGCGATTTTCCTTAGTTCGAGGAATTTTTTAGGCACTTCTCGAGATTTAGCTCCTAATTTATGGAATATTTTCAGTCTATTTATAATATTCAATGCTACAGTTTGAGTTAGCTTTAATGAAAAATTTCCAATTTATTGTTGAGACGAGGATGAAAAACGAAATTCTAACAAAAAGTGCTACATAATTTTGCTTTAGAGAGAAATTAAAATTTTCAACACGAAAATAATAATAATAATAATAAAATTTTGTACAATCTAACTTTGGGAATTTTAGTGAAATCTTAAATCAAATATAGCTTGAGTTAACATAAGCCATTGAAAATTATAAATTCTGAATATTCAGTTTTTGAGCACTTTATATTGAGCTTATCTGTGATAGAACGTTGTCATGGTAACCACTATAGAACAATACTTAAATAAACTGGACAAAATTTGAAACATCCGAAATTTAGTTCTATATAATACGCTTTACTTAAGCAAATCTGTGTCCTATCCTATCATTTCCGCAATTTTGTTCAGCAGATCACTCTGGGACACCCTGTATGAAGCAGGTGCACAACGCATTAAATTTTATTTTCCTAGAATCTGATTTGAATTTAGTGATTTAGATAGACATCAGCTGGAAAATTAAATTTTTGAGCACTTTATAATAAGCCTACTTTTAGAAGAACGTTGCCACGGAAACCACTATAAACGATAATTAAAATAAACCGAATAAAATTTGAAATGTCCGACATTAATATTTTAAACAAATATGTTTTCTAGCATCTATGCCTTTTTAGAAATATTGCTTGTCAAGTCTTTCAACATAAAAATAATAATAATAAAAATGATATTAATAATATTAAAATTTTGTATAAACAACGCTAAAAATCTAGCTCTGGGAATATTGATGAAATCTGGCAACTTTTACAGAAATTTTGTAAAGTTCGACAACGTCGACGAATATAAATTAAATGCAGTGATGCCAGACTAGGGCGTTTGCAGGCACCTTTGGAGATTTTGCGCCCAGTTTATGGAGTATTTTTAGCTTATTTATATATTTAATGTTACATTTTGAAAGCGTAACGATCTTATTTAATTTCAATGGAAAACTGTCGATTTATTTTAGGGACGAGGACGAAAAAAGCGTCATAATTTTGGTTTTTTTGTAGTGATAAATTTAAATTATGAACAGAATAATAATAATGATAATAATAATAAATTGTACAAACAACAGTAAAAACCTAACTCCGGGAATGTTAGTAAATTCTAGCAACTTTCGCAGAAAAATCTGGAAAATACTGAAATACACCGTCGTCGGTTGTGAATTATGTGCCTTGATGCCAGATTTCTTTTTAATTCTAGGAACTCTTCAAGCATTTCTAGGAATATAAAAACATTGAATATAGAGTAGTTATTCCGTGACTTGAGCCAGAGAGAATAAGGCTATTTGGGTCAGACAGTGCATCAAGCGTCTAGGGATAGGGCTAAATTTTCGATGCGAAACCGAGCATGCGTAGTATGGCCGAATGTATCGGAATTATCCATGTCTCTACGTTCTATCAAAATTTCTACAACGTCTCGGTGGTGTAGGAGGCAGAGTGTTTGCCTGTCATTTCTGCGCTATGCGTTCGGTTCCCGTCGGTCACGACAGATGTTTTGTTTACCTTTTTTAAGGTTATGTTTGTTTATTATTAATGAACTTTTTTTCTTAATTTTGGGTTAGTTTGGGTTAGCCTTGGGTTATTTTTCGTTAGTTCTTGTTGATTGCGCCCCCGTAGCGAGCGAAGCGAGCCGAGGGCCATAGCCATAATAATATACTATTATTTTTGTTTCGCCATTGCGCATGCACGGTTTCGCATCGAATATGTAACCCTATCCCTAGACGCTTGTGTGTATCAATTGATATGATATAGTGATGTGTATATCGATATAAAAATTCCGATATTGATATTTGAAGTCATTCGTAACGAAGTGATCAACGTCATTCTTAAGCCATACCATCTGTCATCTGTCAAGCATATGGTATGTGCCATTTGTCATGTTTATCTATGTGAGCTAATAGATTATATCATTTATTTTGTCAATTTTGACACATGACACTGAGCATGTTCAGCCACCTGGGTTACTCCAATTTTAGGTTATATTATCTGTCACTCGTATTTTTTTATTCACTTGGGCAGCGCAATCTTTAAGTTACGTCATCTGTGCTAATTCTGACACATGGCATCTGTCAATTGCGCAAAACTGGATGCGTAGTAGCGAAATTTTTTCCAATATTCGGATCCATTCTCAACAAAGTGATTAACGTCATTTTTAAGGCCTGACATCTTTCAAATGCATGGCATCAGTCAACTGTCATTTCTCGCCACGCGCGCTACTCTTTTTTGTAGATTATGTCATTTGTCTGACTCATGACATTGGGCATCTTCAACTACCTGGGTTACTCCAATTTTAGGTTACATTATCTGTCACCTTATCATATTTCATCCACGTGGGCAGCGCCATTTTTAGCTTACGTCATTACATCTGTCAATTGCGCAGGGCTGGATGCGTAGTAGAAAAAAAATATTTTCGATATTCGGATCCATTCTCAACAAAGTGGTTAAACTCACTTTTAAGGCCTGGCATCTTTCAAACGTATGGCATCAGTCACCTGTCATTTTTAGCCACGTGGGCTATTCTATTTTGTAGCTTATGTCATTTGTCATTTTGCAACCACGTCAACTATTTTACTTTTAGGTTATGTTATCTGTCATTTGCCACTTTCAATCCAGCGCCCTTTTTGCGTCATCTCTTAATTTTTCCACATGAGAATTGTCATTTGTTCATCATCATAATTTCTCCGCCATCTTCGTCATCTTGAATTATATAATTTAAAGGTGTCGATTAATGTAAGACATTCTCAAGGTTTCTGCTAATACTGATCATCTTTAGGATGTAGACAAGGTATCGACTAAATCTGGTCATCTGCAGGAATTCTGAATTAATTTTGCCTAATGTAAGACATCTTTAGAGATTTAAGGCAAATTTTGACTAAAGTGAGATAGATATCTTCAGGAATTTTGAATTAGTTGTGGGCAATGTATAACATCTTCAGGATTTAGACAACGTTTCGACTCATTCTGGATATTTTTAGGGATTTTCAACTAATTTTGATAAGACATCTTTAGGGATCTAGACCAAGTCTCGACTAAGGTTAGGCAAGGATTTTGGATAATGAAGGGCAACTTCAGGCTTTGGACAAGGTTTCAGCTAGTTAGCGTGGATAATGATAATAATAATAATAAATTGTACAAACAACTGTAAAAACCTAATTCTGGGAATGTTAGTAAAATCTGGTAACTTTCGCAAGAAAATCTGGGAAATACTGTTTGAGGTCTGACAACACCGTTGTTTGTGAATTATGTGCCCTGATGCGAGATTTATTTTTAATTCTAGGAACTCTTCAAGCATTTCTAAGAATATAAAAACCATTGAATATTGAGTAGTTATTCGGTGACGTGAGCCAGAGAGTATATCGCTATATATCAATTGATATGACATAGTGATGGATGTGTATATCTGTATAAAAATTCCGATATCGATACTTTAGGCCATTCTCAACGAAGTGGTCAACGTTATTCTTAAGGCCTACCATCTGTCATCTGTCAAACATATAGTATATGTCATTTGTCATTTTTATCCACGTGGGCTCTTTTTTGCATATTATGTCATTTGTCAATCTTGACATATGACATTAGACATTTTCAGCTATCTGGGTTACTCCAAATTTAGGTTACGTTATCTGTCACTTGTCATAATTCGTCCACGTGGGTAGCGCCATTTTTAGGTTACGTCATCTGTACTAATTCTGACACATGGCATCTGTCAGTTGCGCAAAAACTGGATGCGTAGTAGGAAAAAATATTTTAGGTATTTGGAGCTTTTCTCAACAAAGTGGTTAACGTCATTTTTAAGTTCTGGATCTTTCAAACACATGGCATCAATCGCTTGTCATTTTTAGCCACGTGCATTACTCTTTTTTGCATATTATGTCATTAGTCAATTCATGACACTGGACATTTTCAGTCTCCTGGGTTACTGCAACTTTAGGTTATATTATCTATCGCTTGTCATATTTCATCCACGTGGGGAGCGACATCTGTTCTAATTCTGACACATGGTATCTGTCAATTTCGCAAAGCTGGATGCGTAGTAGCAAAAAATATTTTCGATATTTGGAGCCATTTTCAACAAAGTGATTAACGTCACTTTTAAGCCTGGCATCTTTGAATCTCATGGCATCTATCGTCTGTCGTTTTTAGCCACGTGGGCTTTTTTTGCATAATATGTCATATGTCAATTTTGACACATGACATTGGACATCTTCAGCCACCTGGGTTACTCTAATTTTAGGTTATGTTATCTATCGCTCGTCATTTTTATTCATATGGACAGCGCCATTTTTAGGTTGCGTCATCTGTGCTGATGCGTAAAGCAAAAAACATTTTCAATATTCGGATCCGTTGTCAACAAAGTGGTCAACGCCATTTTTCAAGATTGGCATCAATCACCTGTCATTTTTAGCCATGAGGGCTACTTTATTTGGCAGAGTAAGTCATTTGTCAATTTTGACACATGATATTGAACATTTTAGGACACCTAGGTTACTCGAATTTTAGGTTACATCAGCTGTTATTTGTCATATTTCATCCACGTGGGCAGAGTCATTTTTAGCTTACGTCATCTGTGCTAATTTTGACACATGGCATCTGTCAATTGCGCAAAGCTGGATGCGTAGTAGTAAAAACGTTTTCGATATCTGGAGCTGTTCTCAACAAAGGGGTTAACGTCATTTTTAAGGCCTGGCATCAATCGTCTGTCATTTTTAGCTACGTGGGCTACTCTTTTTTTGTTAATTATGTCATTTGCCAATTTTGAAACTTTTCAGCTACCTGGGTTACTTCAAATAGTTCAATTTTAGGTTATGTTATCTGTCACATGTCATATTTCAGCCACGTGGGCAGAGCTGTTTTTAGCTTACGCCCGCCATCTGTGCTAATTCTGACACATGGCATCTGTCAATTGCGCAAAGCTTGCTGCGTAGTAGCAAAAAAATATTTTCGATATTTGGAGCTATTGTCAACAAAGTGGTTAACGTCACTTCTAAGGGTTGGCATCATTCAAATGCATGGCATCAATCACATGTCAATTTTAGCCACGTGGGCTACTCTTTTTTGCAGATTATGTCCTTTGTCAATTTTGACACATGACATTGGACATCTTGGGTTACTTCAAATTTAGGTTAAGTTATTTATCACTTGTCATTTTTAATTCACATAAATTTAGGTTATGATATCTGTCATTTGCCATTTTCCATTCAGTGCCATTTTTAGGTAACGTCATCATTCAATTTTGACACATGGCAAGTGTCACTTACGCAAAGGACGAAGTGAGTTAATATCATTTTTAAGTTTGAATTTTGTGCCGTCATAAATTCACGGTCATGACGTCATCTTGGGCTATCCATATCATTTAAAGGTTTCGGTTAATGTAAGGCATCCTCAAGATTTCACCTAATTCTTCAATATTTAGACAAGGTTTCGACTAATTCTGATCATCTACAGGAATTTTAAATTAATTTTGGCTAATGTAAGACATCTTCAGAGATTTAGGCAAAATTTCGACTAAAGTGAGAGATTTTTAGGAATTTTAATTTGGTTTTGGGCAATGTATAATATCTTCAGGATTTAGACAAGGTTTCGACTAATTCTCGATATTTTCAGGAATTTTTAACTAATTTTGGTAAGACATTTTCAGGAATCTAGACCGAGTCTCGACCAAGGTTAGACATGGATTTTGGATAATGTAGGACAACTTCAGGATTTAGACAAGGTTTCCTAATTCTGGTCGTCATCAGAGGGATTTTTGAACTGATTTTGGCTAATGCAAGACATCATTATATACGTCTTCATATGTCATTTGAGAAGATATCTCTTTCAATGTGAACTAACCTAATTATATATATTTGAGGTTAACCGATCAACAAATCAAAAAATTTGCAGGCGCACTTCGATCTGGACTACTTACGCTGAAATAAACGCAGCCAATGACGAGAAGCCCTATTAGATAATATCTAACTAAAGTGTCTCTAGCAACGGCATTAGAAAAGTGAGAGTGAAGTAAGGTCATGACCGGTCCGGCAGAAATATTTTCTTGCAAGGTAACTGATGCTACGCGAGCTTAGGATCTTTCGATCGTTTATACACCAAGGCCGACCGAAGAGTACCAGAGCGTACCAGGCGACGAGGTTTATGGGATGCACCACCGCATGGGATGCGATGGGAAATCCAGTTTGTTGTCACGTCTATGATGCCCGTCGCTTTAGAATTAATTGGCCAGTGTCTTGCACTGATAAGTCTATAATGGAAACAAGTAGGAAAGACAATCTCTTTAATACAGTCGCTTTTCAATTGAATGTAGTGTCTTACTAGAAAATTTAGTCTTCATGCCCTTGTTCAAAAATTCCGCTACTAATGACTTCGTCTTCTCTTCATTATCATTCTCGTGTTTATTACCGGTTGCGTTACCGAATAGCCGAAGGCGTTCGACTGCCTATACCCCGAGGCAAAACGGATCTACGCCACTGTGTCGAAACGAGCAACAAATTATTCTCGTTCCCTTAAGACAAAAGGACCTAATAGACGGTTGGTAATAGGTCAAAATAACATATAATTTCGTTCGCAACCTCGAGCGGTGAGAGGCAATCTATATGGCAACATACGTGTTTGCAGAATTAACTACTGGTATGTGAGTACGTTGAGCTAAATAAAAATGTGAATGCAATTTAATCGCGAGTGTTACGCGCAAGGCTTTCAATGAGGAAATAATAGGGCCTGTTTGAGTGGTATAGACATCAAAACTAGGCCCTGTGAAACACGCACCTAGACGAGATTCGAGATTGTCAAAGAGATTAATCGAATCTGGTCGCGGTCGCACACACATCACTACCTGCAGCGATTGCATAAGCGAGTCGTTTGAAAAAATAACCGGTTATGCAACCGGCTGCACATTGCACTTAAAAACGGCGAATTGGATTTATAAATAAAATCATAAAAGTCACTCGATTGTAAATGGCGACTTTCAATTTTATCTCTCGCGACGACGGACGGGCGGCGCGGCGGCGGCGGTGGCGGATTATTTAATCGGGGTCAAAATCTCGAAACGGTTTCGATTGGATAGCGTACGATTTCTCGGATTTTTAAAGCCTTTTCTCATCAGGGCTTTGAATAAACCATGCTTTATATTTCAAGTTGGCAATAGAGATGCTGTATTAGGTTTGTTTTGAAATTGTGTGTTTTCTTTCTAAATCCCTTCCTGCTAGTATTAAGTTCATTAAGCTAATTTCTAAAGGCAGCCGGCAACCACACAGGCAAGCGCAATTGATCCCTGGTTAGCCGTTTCTCCACTGTTTAAAAGCAACCCGGTGCGGAGTGGACCCTCTACCACTATAATCCAGATGGCGCCCGAGAACCAACCATTGGATGACGTAATGGTTAAACTAGGCAGTTTAATAGCATTACATGCAGAAGACATAGTATGTAGAAGCAAAGAAGAGCCTCGAGAATTACCTCACAAGTTGTCTTGTTGATCAAATCTTTATTTCTTCAAATAAGCGAGATATTTGCTGTAAGCTGAATTGTTGGAGACCCAGTACAGACTCGAAATCGAGCCACCCTGTAGATGATTATACTTGGGTTGAATGCACTTTACTTAGACAAATATGTTTCCATGCCATTTCCGAGCTTTTGTTGAATTAAATCACTCTGGGACACCCTGTATAAAGAAGAGGCCTTTATAGTCGTCCTATTTTCAACCTAATATCGCCATGGCAATCGTTATAAAGTCTTATTAAATAAACTGAACAAAATTTGAAATATCTGAAATTAATTTATGTTGTATGAAGGCAGTAAGAAATAGATGATGAAATGAGTGATTCACATAGCCTTACTCAAAAATGCCTTATGTCTGTATGAGTATGAGCTTCCTACTAAATGATCAACGTGTTGCAAAAATCTCAGATTAGTGTCCAAAAACACTCCTAAGTTTTTACCAGAAAAGTTCAGGTTTGTACCATTCAAGGAAAGGTTAACCTTATTTCCTTGTAAGATGACATCTGGTTTCGATTGGATAGCATACGATTTCTCGGATTTTTAAAGCCCTTTTAAGGACAAAATTTGACAAACCTCGCTTAGGCATTGTAAGTTTCAGTATTTGTTATCATTTATAAACTTAGTCCGGCCCTAGTCGGAGGTAAATTTCAAAAAACCATGACAAATTCTTGTCTCGACGAACCCATTCATGCCATCCATCATCGATCGCATTTAGCTCGGCGTGTAGTGATCTGTAACGAAGCGCAAAACACCTTTAGGCTGACACAATCCCAATTAAGACGATATTCTTATGTCTAAAACTACACAATAACCGCTGATTTATATTATATACGATTTAGTACTTTAGACGATCTAATGGTTATTTATCGTACGGTATGAGAAGTTCAAAGTCGGAGCCTAAATGTCAGAACCTGACGGTACGTAGTTGCCAGAAGCGAATCAAGATATTCATTTCAAATACCAGAATGCTGCCGTCATTTTGCTAATTTAGACTGCAAGCTTCTCATAGATATATTATACAGGATGTCGATTTTTACCAATAAATCATCTGCGTTTCATAGCTAGCATAACTGATCCCAGCTCGATTATCTTGTATTATTCCCCACTTTTATCATATATGCAATTTTTTCCACCTTTTACCGTAATATTGTTGGCCAGATCACTCTGGGATACCCTGTAACATCGAATGTGTTATTTGCTGGTTTGTTTTTTAGGTTAAATAGTTTAGGCAACATCAGCTGTGGACAATTTTGAATTTGATATATTCAGTTGTTGAGTACTTTATATTGACCATACGCCGAATAGGGCGTTGTTATGATAACAGCTACAGATTCCTAATTAAATAAACTGAACGAAATTTGAAATATTCAAAATTAATTGTTTATGTATGTTCGAGTTTTTTCAAAATGTTGTTATTTTAACTACAAAATACTGAATAAATTGGCAACGCCGCAAGAAATCTCAACTAGATGATACACGGTTGTAAAGGGAGGTCGAGGAAATGCAGAACTTAAAAATATATACAGGGTGTCGCATTTAAAAAAATCAAGTAGTTCTCCAAAATTTTGTTAATTAGACACTCTGTAGTCAAGTCATGAGCTTCATTGTAAAGGTCATTCCAGAACATGAGATCAAATCTCTATTTCTTCAAATAAGCGAGATATTTGCTGTAAAGTGAATTGGGGGACACTCGGTATAGACTCGAATTCTGATTATACTTTGGTTGAATACACTTTACTTAGACAAATATGTTTCTATCTTCTATGCCATTTCCGTGCTCTTGATTAATTAAATCATTCTGGGACACCCTGTATAAAGAAGAGGCGTACCTAACATTGAGTTTACTTTTATATTATGATCTATTTTTCGATTAAATAGTGTAGATAACATCAGCTGTGGATAATTTTAAATTTGCAGCATTCAATTTTTGAGCACTTTATATTCGTCCTATTTTCAACCGAACATTGCCATGGTAATCGTTATAAAGCATTATTAAAATAAACTGAACACAATTTGAAATATCTAAAATTAATTTCTGTTTTATGAAATTAAATCATGGAATTCTACACCTTCTTAAAATAACTGTGTATTTGACAGTTATAAATCTACTATAAAGTATTAGAAAGCAAAATAATTCGCAACTATGGTTCTGATCACGTTTTTGACACATCCGTGGGTTTGTCAGACTTAATATGAGCCGTTGAAAATTATAAATTGGGAATTTTCAATTTTTGAGCACTTTATATCGATATATCAATATTTAAATAAACTGGAAAAAATTTGAAATATCCGAAATTAAGTTCTATGTTACTATCTTAAGACTAGACCACTTAAAACATGTAGAAGAACAGCAGGATTTGGGAGTAACATTAAGTTCCGATCTCAAACGGAAACACACATAGCAAAAATTGTCAAGAAATCAAACTCAATTCTGTTCCTCATTGGAAAAGCCTTTGAAAGCAAAACAGTGAAATGTATAACAAAGCTGTGAGACCAATCCTTGAATATGCGCATACCATGTGGAGTCCCTATTTTGCAAAGGATATAGAACTTCTGGAAGGAGTCCAGAGATGGGCCACAAAAATTCCACTAGAAATTCAGCACTTGCTATATAAAAAACGACTGCAAATATTCAATCGTCCAACATTAAGAGAAAGAAAACTAAGAGGGGTCCTTATAGAGACTTTTAGAACCTGAAATGGTTACTATGCACTTGACCTTAACATCTACCAGGTCAGTGAACATGCAATCCTATGTGGCATTAGCCTTCAATTGTCGAAAGAGCGGTGGCTAAACTTCCCAGAAAAAACTTTATCTCTAATTGAGTGGTGTATCCGTGGAACTAGTTGAGAGAACAAGCTGTCACCGCTTCCGCCATAAATGTTTTCAAAAACAGAGCAGACGAGTACCTGCAAATTATTACTACCACTTTGGTTCAGTGATGTACATATATCTGTAACTCTACCTTTGGAACACTAATTTGCATTATGCTCAGGGAACTGTAATACTAGCATATAAGAATGTCACTGTGATATCGATAAATGTCTGTGATGAGTAGAGTAATGTGATGAGTAGAGTAATATGATTGCGTGACCGTAAATGATCAAACCAATAATTTATCTGTTGAAAATCCAAAACTACAAATTTTAAACTCGTGCATGTACAGCAGCAGTTTCATCGGTGTACGGGTGTAAACCGCATACTGTTGGACAATAATAATAATAATAATAATAATAATAATAATAATAATAATAAT
>MU184231.1:25717-69877 GCA_016904865.1 Pissodes strobi
CCCATTGGTCTTGTCCATGGCTTCTCAATATTAATCGAGTCTTGTCTAATTAAAAGTGGGAGGAGCATAAGCTATAGGAATGAAGGTGACTCACGAGTGGGGCAGTTTAAAAATGGTAATGGGATCTAGCTTATTTTTAAATGGGCTTTTAAAAATCAATCATTACAAAAATCATATACAGGATGTTTTTAAAAAATCGGGCTTACATACATTCAGGTTGTCTCAGTTTACTCCAAAACGGTATGTTAAAAGCAAAATGCTAAGGATTCTTTCTTGTTGGGTTGTTAACGAACGATTCTTCCAAATAAACTGCTGGTCAATTGAAACGAGTATCTAGATTTTACCATTACTACCAAAACAGGAAAATTTCGATTTTTTGGAAAAGGTACATATTTACGATTTTTGAAACGTCATCGTCAGTGTGAACATGGGGAAAGGAAGGGTAAAGAAGCTGGTTGTAAAATAATAGTTCTTTCATGGAGCAAATGTATGAACAATGAAGGTTTCCCAAAATAATTGCATATACAGGGTGTCACACTAATGATGTGCACGACTAAACACGTCCGGAACTCTTTATTGAACTAAGTTAACCGCTGATGTTTTTAATAGTAAACTAAGTGACAGTTGACGCGCTTCATAAATGACAGATCCATTCCACGTGGACCCAATGAAGTGGGCGGGACTTGCCAGAGACTGGGAGGGGCATATAACGCAGGACTGGAAGAGAACCTAAATACTAATATATTAGGCAAGAAATCAAATTAGCATAACTTACCCTCTAAAAAAAGTCTTTTCATTCTGGTGTAGCTGGGCATTACTAAGACTCTGCTGAAATAGAAAGAGAAATTACAATTAAAATTTGTAATCGCTTAAACAAACAGGTGTGAAGACACCATACAGGCTGAGAACTATCCGCAACTAATCTGAGCCCTAAAATTGACGGGGTCTACTTGGATGAGTTCTGACAGGTGGCAGGTACGCGCACAAACAGTGGGTGGAGCTTAACGAAAAATGGGAGGGCCATAGAAAGTGGAATTGGTGATGGTTCAAAGAACGGAATACTTACCAACTAGTGGACAAAATGGAGCATACAAAGTGTTAAATAAAAAATCGTTTAAAAAATTATCTTGAGTTTTTGCCCACCAGTGGCGTATTCAAAATGAAGGTTTTTTTTTTAAATGACGAATTTTTTGGGGTAACTATACATTCCTAGACAAAATGCTTACAGGATTTTTTCCTTTAGGTATCGCTTGAACTTGCACCCTGACGGTCGTTAAGGATGATCAAATCGATATAATAATCTTATAGCCATTGACAATATTTAGGTATCAATTTGTCTAGCAAATATGCACCTGGACAAGCCACTTTTTATAAGGTCCTTCAATCGCCCAGCAGTTTATTTCAACGTACAATAGTTTTCACTTTTCTACTTGCATTTTCATCGGCGAACGATCGCGTTTTATTCGCTGAATTTTTGCTCTCGCCATAATTTGTGTCAAGTTCATATATAGTAAAAATAAAAACAAAATTTATAGAAATTTACATACTTTTTTGGCTTCCTGTTTGTAAAAAAATTAGATGTTTATTGACTCGAGCGAAGTGAAAGCGGACGCAGATATTAGTCGAGCGATATTCGAAATATTTTATGAAAAGCGAGCCCGAATCGATTTTATTAAATTTTGGTCGACGGTTTTGAGGTTGCAGAGGCGTAACCTGTTTTTAAATTTTGTTAATTTAGAAAACTTAAAAATGTGGCAACGCGGCCTCAGTATGTGAAAGCGACAAAATTAATACGTTAGGACGTCAAATCCATTGTGGGATGAGGTACTACGCCACTGATTTTTATATTTATTCGAAACTCGCCATGTAGATTAATTAAAATACGCTTCAGTAGATAAGTAAACAAAAACATGCAGCTTAACGAGATATTTATTGTAATTATTCGAATTTTCTAACGAGGCAATTTAAAAAGCTAATATCGACATAATTGCCCGGCCGAGAAAATGGAGCTAAGGTATTTCGATTGCATAACTTTTCCATCAAATTGGAAATATTCTTAAATCAAAATAGCATTACGTAGAGCAGGGTATTAAAATCTTAACAAATATTCTTCATTTGATATCAGTCACTCAAAATACGTTAACAGTGTTGCCAAAATATTAAAAATCCCACAAATACTTAAGGCATCTCGGTAACTATTAGAATTAGTCCAAGATTAATGAAAAAACTAAATAATGTAAAGGCAGCCCTTAAGTCACCTTGAAAGATATAGGGGTGAATCAAAAAGTTGTCGATTTGAAAAATCCTCGATAGCTTTCTTGTTTTTTGAGATACGGAAACATTTTCACACCGAATGCAATGCAGGAGTCGAACACTTGCTACAGGGTGAGGTTAAAAAGGTTCCTTTTCTTGAAATTATGACTATAATGGTTAAATAAATCAGCTTTCGCGCAATTACATGGTACGACATGTACCGTCCGATAATAGCAATCATTATTGAGCAACGATTAAAATAAATACAGTACAAAAAGCGATTAGAAAAATTTTCCGAATAAGCTAAGAAAGTACAGGAAATTCACTATTTACACACATCGAGCCGGTTTCACTTTTGTGCAAATCAACGGGTCCTCGTCGAAGAAAGTTTTCTGATCGTACACGTATTTCAGATCTATTAGCTGATTTTTGCTGTAGCCCTGCGTACAATAGTGAAACAGCCTACAGTCTCTCGGGTCAGCGTAGAATATATTCTTCTCTTTTCCGAAACAGTTAAACACGTAGTTCTTGCTCACTTTAGTGGTATGTAGCAGCACCTTTTTCAATTCCGAACGAGTGGGCGTAGCATTTCTATGGAGACGCGCGTCAGTGATAATTTTCGACGTGAGTAGGTTTTGCTTGTAATAAACTTCCTCACTTTTCGGCGGTATGTAAGTCAGTGTCAATGCTAAATCTATGCCTGCTAAACTGGATCCTTTTATTGCCGTAAGGCCTCCTCTATATTGGTCTAGTTGTTCTCGAACGATACGTGGTACTAGGAGTGCTGGAGATAATGGTAACTGGTTGGTTTGTAGTGGTTTCTATTACGACTTCAAATAAATGACTAAATGACTAAAAGTGGCCATCCATAAACCGTCCAAGGAAGTAGGCAACGCAGGGCCATGAATGAACTTTACACGCCTCCCACCTTTCGGTATTAGCAAACTTCCACCCACTATCCAGAGAAATCACTCTCGAGGAAACGCCCTAACCAACTCCGCTTCACCCAGGGCCCGCACCTGTCTTGCGATCCGAAGACCCCAGGGCAGGTACGGACGCCGATAGCGGGGAAGAAGCCCATTTTTTCACCCTCTTTTATTGCAAATTAAAAGATCTTACTCTAATATGTAAAATCCTTAACCTAACTTAACTTCTACCCACCACCTCACACCCCAAAAAGCACGCATACATTACATAAAATCCTTATTCTAACTTATCCTCTACTCACCACTTCACACCCTCACTAATCCTCTTACATTTTAACTTATTGCTAATATAAACATATATTACATAAGTGCATAAGTTACACATCCATGTTTGTGTCCTTCATCAATGCCCAACCCCATTTCCCGTTCCTTTTTACACTGATATTTCCCTATTCCTTTCCTTCTCGATTTAATCTGTCCCCTTCATCCACCCTTCCTCTCAACATACACCTCTCTTTCACATGTACCCTATCATCTCTCTCCAAACCACACTTACACATCCCATTCGTATCCCGCAGTTTGAACCCCCAAAGGTACTCCCCCATATTTCCATGGCCGATTATCCACTGGCTTGCCAGATCCAATCTCTCACACCCAACTTACTTACCTCCCTTTCACACTCACATCCCACCTATCTTCATTATTATCTCTTTTCTCACGCTCCCGATCTTCTTGAGCTCTAATAAACTCCTCCCTGCGTCACCTCCAATTTTCCTTCCCTCGGTCCTGCCCCTCCTAGCCTCTCTACCCGCAACCTTCATATATCCTTGTGATCTTCTCAACCATTCCACATTCACTCTGAACCCATTCATCACCAATTCTCTCATTCTACATTTCACCCCTCTGCGCTATGTAATTGTATAACATTCTCACCACCATCTCCGAATCAGTGAAGATCCTATAATTTCCCAACATCTGGTTCCTCTCTATCGCATCCAACATGTACTCCACTCCAAAAAGCTCTCCTTGCACTCCCCCAAGACCATTCCTAATCCTCTCATTTCCTATTCTTACCTCCCCGTTAACTCTAACCCACAACCATCCTATACCCGTTACCCCCTCCTTTTCACACATATCCACGTATACTTTCACCTCCTCCTCACCAACGTCTCCCTCACTTCTCCTACTCAATCTTTCCGGAGGATATTCCCTATCAATTTCTCTCACACCATTTTCCTCCCTTCATTTCTCATCCGCTCCCTAAACTCGTACCTGACCCTCGCCTCTATGTCAAGAGGCGTCATCCCATTCATAACCTGAGGACCCTTACTCGCCACTATTCGATACGCTCTAGCCACAATCAGTCCGAACATACGTTGTGTCGCATCCAACTGCCTTTTCACCCTCGTGTCATCATTCGCTTGTACGCCTGACACCTCACTCCCATACAAAATCGCTGGGCTTACCACCATATCCTGAATCATCCTCGCTTTGTCCTTGTTCGCTCCATGTTCATTCCTCGCTAACGCACACAGTTTCATCGCCAACTCACCCGCTTTCATCCTCACCATCTTTACGTGTTCAATAAAATTCAACTTCCTATCAATACTCAAGCCCAGGAAATACACTTAATCCTTTCTCCGTCAATTCTATCAACCGGTTCTCGAATTTTTCCTCCTCTTCCTACAAACATAATCCCCGCAAAGCTTTCTCTTTCCCACTCCTTACACTCTGTCCATGTTCTGTCCCATTTTCTCTCTATTTCGCGCACTGATCTCCCCGGAATTACAATTACTTGATCATCCACGAAGGCCTGTCCTTTCACTCCCTCCTCTCTCTTTAGGTTAGACATCCTCCTCAGCCATCCCTCCATGCATAACAACCATAGGGTTGGCCCCAGGCTCGACCCCTCTAGAGATCCTCTCCCCGGTTGCCTTTCCGATTTCCCACACATTACCTTTCTCTCCGCTAAAAAAAACTCCAACATATATCCCTCATTCGCTTCGGCATTTCCATTCTCTCCATTTCCTTATCTATCGTTGCCGCCCATGCCAAATTAAATGCATTTTTCAGGTTCAGGGTAACGATCATACTGTGCAAACCACTCTCGCTTGCTTCCTTCATCACTCATGACATAACCAAGAGCGTTGTTGGCCCTGTATTGATTTCGAACATTTTGGTCAATTCTACTGAAGAAGTACTATGTTCCATAGATGTTATAACTCGGTGACTGTAAGAAAAGTGGTACCGAAGCTTTCGAGCTCTTCAAAGCTGACCAAAGGAGTTGTGACAGTAGTATCGACGATAGGCGATTTTGGGCTCAACTGTTGCTCTATTAACGATAGTTACTCAAGCAAATCAGCTTTTGATTTTGTAAGCTCAACTTCCAGATTAATGAGACTGGGAGGTTCTGTACTGCCTTCGCCATCATCTTCTGCGTTCAATGGTCTAGTACTTTCATAAATATACCTTAGCGTAGGCAAGTTAGTGGTACTAACATTCAAGGAGTGCCTGTATTTACCTCTGTGTCGACATCTTCCTTGATTAGCACTTGCTGGAGTTACCGAATAGGGAGTACTAGTAGCTTTATTTCGGTCAAAGGTTCGTATGATGAATATTACATTTCACTACAGTCGGAAACTTAATATTAACCTTGATACAGGGTGTTGAAATTACAATTCTATTTTGGTTTGAAGGCGCGTTAGTGGATAAGACTGTGCCATCACGCATTAACAGTGGAAACTGTCTACGCTCGGCTATTTAAGGCTCACGCGGGTAAATTCATTTTATACAGGGTGAGCTAGTGGAATTTAAAGAATTAGCCGCTTCGAGTTTTGAGACGACACGTCACCACTTAATATTTTAATACAGGACACCCGAATAATCTGGAGCCGTCAAACCTTCGTACATCAAAAAGGAAGGATGTGAGCGGAATATATCAAAAATTCGCATCGATCCGATTGAAATTGTTGATTTGGTTATTTTTTTTGATCTTTGATTTTTAAAATCTACTTCAAGCCTATCTGCTCACAAACGCACATCTATTTTCAAGAAATGAATCTCAGAATCGTAAACCTCATAGCAGAAGAAGTTCTATAACAATTTTCCGTACAAAATCGGGATATCTGAGTAAATCAGGATTAAAGGGAATCATGCAAAAAACCGCAAAGCTTTCAATACTTCAGCAATTTTACGAGTCTGAATAGAGACATTTGCTTTGATGCATTACGGGAAGTTTCTTAGGTTAAAATATGCAGATTTGAAGCTGGAAAAATGGATCAGTACCGAAAAACCTGGAAATTGTTGGTGATTTGAGGCAGTTTCTAGTAGATTTTAGGGCGGATTTCGAGCTAAAATTTTATTTTTAGTATATCGATGCAATAATAGCTAAATTTATTTGCCTGAAATCTCATTGAAGATGGGGAAATGAGCCATGATGGAAAATTTTTAAATTTTTCAAGCTATAAGCGACCGTTTTTACCGATTTTATGTGAGATTTTGAGTTAAAATTTTACTTTAAACATCGAGGTTGCGGCAAATAAGTGTAGTTTTAATCCCACCCTGTATATTGAATATATATTTTTAAATCAGTGGTGGAGGAATCACGCATTGAAGTTGTCAGCATTACTTAGCAAACATCTTGTATATATCCCGGATTAACTTTTTACAACTAAACTAAAGTAAGTTATTGTTTAGTCGTTTAACGGCGTCGCACGATTATTGAATTCCTTAATATTTCAATCGATATTGGCGCTAGAGGGTGAATGATGTTAGTAAATGAAATGAAAATACTATATCTACTACATACTAGTGCAATAGTATGCATGTGCCCTAGGCCTATGTTTAACCCCCACCCAGTATATTGAAAACATAAATAAAGTGAGCTATTGTTTAGTTATTTACCGGCTTCTGACAATCTCTTTCACGCAATGACAGCATAATTTAGACCCTATATAGTGTTCGTAAAATGGCCGGGATTATATGAGAAATGTGTTTAATAGTTGTTTCATATCGATTTTAAGCCAATTTACTTTTGGTCGATTTTTTAGCGCCATTATGTTTGTCCAAAAGTGATACAGGTTTATTCAGTTTGAAAGACCTAAATTAAGCTGAGCTATTGTTTAGTTGTTTACCAGCTTCTCATGATCTCTTTCGCGCAATGGCGGCATAATTTAGACTCTATATATTGTTCGCAAAATGGCCGCGATTATGTGAGATGATGATTTCAAGCCATTTTATTTTTGGTTAAATTTTGTGCCTAAATATCAACCATTTTTAGCGTAATTATGTTTGTCGGCGAATCAAAGAAAAATTAACTTACAGTTGGGTTTGCCGTCTATTCAGCTGTTGATTTCGCTATTTAGGCAAACGGGGAGACATCAACAGTCGAGTACATCGGGAACTCATATCGCATTTATACTTTTCCATGATTTTCCGTAGTAGCAAAGCAATATTCTCCAGAAGGTTACATACAAACTTTTATGGTAATAGTCTTTATTAGAAAAGCCAGATTGTTTGTTTGCACTATTATCCGCTTTGTTTTTTGTTGCAATAAATGCAGATAAACGAGAGGCTGTTTATACTTCAGGTTTTATCACGAGGTCGACACTTGCTACAAAATGCCCAGTTCAGAGGTGAAATTGTTTGGCAGTGAAGCCAGAATAGCCTAAATGAAAGTTATCCAGGATGCAGGAAAGTTTGACTAACAACGAATCTGAAGACAACCTGTCTATAAACATGAATCTGAATCGGATTAACTTTCTACGACTAAATTAAACTGAGCTATTGTTTAGTTGTTTACCGGCTTCTCACGTATTCCTTCGCGCAATGGCGGCATAACTTCTTCTTCTTTTTTTCTAAAACAAGAAGGCGTCTACAACCAATCCAATGGTGATGTTATCGTTTTCCCTTAAATTCGCTCTGAAATTTTGACAGCCACGTGATCTGTCTATTTAAATAGCAAGTCAAGTCAAAATATCAAAGCGAATTGAGAAGATGACATTCAAAAATATCCAATATCGAGCTAAGGTATATTTATTATTTAATCGTAATAGACAAGTCACGATATTATATGTGGGCGTAATGGTAATATTAACTGAATTAATGATCGTATTCTGGTATATTGATTGTTTATCCGGGCCACCTACAGTCTACTACAATACCATTACCGTGCTACACATGTTGCAGGTGTAAAGAACGATTTATTCGGCCCGACTGGTTTTTTCAATTTAGATATTTCAATTCGAAAGATTAATAACTGACTATTTGAACTTCCCATAAAGAAACCCCACGTTCGAGCCGTTTATTTCTAAGAGTTTCGAACGTAAAGCGTATTAAAACTGTAACTCGAGCTAATAATGCTGAGGAAATTTCGAAAAAGCATCTTGGGCTATAGCTATTATACTGTCAACAGTAGTGTTGCCAATAACATAGTACCTTTTTCAAGTCTGTTTATCATTTATTTACGCTCAACATCCCATGAATATATTTCTTGATGAATCAATCAGAAATATTGAAAAATAATTTCCCACCTTGCCCATATTAGTGCAGAGTACTATGTTTCCTCCTTCAGCCTATGATTCACCGAATCGATAGTGCAATAAAATTATTTTTTTTTTCAGCAATGAATAGTAATTAATATATAAATTAACATTATTGTACAAAACTGTTATTTTTCCACCTACTGCCTGCCGGCAACGTTGGGATTATGACGAGCTTTAGTGACATAACTTGGAGTCTGGTGCTCGTAATTTGCATAGGCGGGAAGTTCGGTTTTTCCCACGATAACTGTTGTGATCTACGTTTGCTTGATGATTTACTTTAAATATAGCCTCTGTGATGTTATTGAAATTTATATTTTTATATTAAATACCTAGTCTGGGTTAGCGCTGCTACTACCAACATTGGGTCCGAGACACACTTGATGATAATTTAGATTAACCGATTCCAGCTTTATGTATATGTATAGGAAATGTTGCAGCCAACTGTCGCAGATAAGTACCTAATAGGGAAGATCATAAGTCGGACACTTGGGCAAAATGAGGACCTAGGAGATGAAATTAGAAGCTATAGATGGGCATATATAAAGTTATAAGGACAGTATATGAGAAGTAGAGTAGTAATAGAAATACAGGAAAATAAGCTAAAAGTTAAGATAGGAGGTAATATTAAAGGGAATACATCACAAAAGTATCGGCCAACACAAGATATAGAGAATACATAGAAATAGTTAAAATATGTAGACAAAATACGTGGAGATAGATTAAATGATTAGAAATAAGCGAAAAACTTGTAACTTGTGTGAGGTAATCTACACCGAAAATAAAAACATTAGCCTTCTTAGAGAGTGCGCATATCTAGGAAGGATAATAATTAAAAATACTAATATTCAATTCAAATCAATATCAGGCAATATAATTGCAGTGAAAAGGTGTAAATAACCCATACATGCATTAAATATCCACTGTAATTAATATTGGTCTAAACAAACGGTTACGGGTCCAGCAGTCGATGTTATAATAAATACAATTATAAACAATCCTTTTAGGCCATACATTCAAATAAATCAGGCGTCAGCATTCGCTAATAAAATATTTTTATTTTCAACAGAAACAAACCGGCAATGGAATGCAAGCACAAATACAAATGAGTTTTTAATCGATAACAGAGTTTTTAATTATTATTTCTTCGTCGCTAACAAATCTTTATTTATAAGAGAGATTCTTTTCTTTTTGAACTTTTTAACCGTAAAAGATGTTTTGCATTGGGGACCAACGCAAGACGGAGGGGGTTAGTGCATGTGTAAACTAAGAATTCATATTCACTAACAAAGAACACTCAGTCTAAAGTTTGAACTTAATACTTGATCTTCAAATATAAATTATTATGATTATTAGCTAAACATGTTTTAAAAACAATCAGTCAACTTTCAACAAATTTTAATATAAAAGATCGAGCGGACCTAGTAAATGACAACTTGGTTCAGTTCTTGGATTCTTTAGGGACGCACTGGCAACAAGTTCGCCCCACTGGTCATCTAGAGCTATTTGGTACCTTTACGGAAAAGGCTCTTGGGTGTTCAACCAGAGTTATTTGGTACCTTAACGGGAAAGACTCTGGGGTGTTAAACTCTCTTTCGCATTTTCTTCCTTTACGGAGAATGCACAAATAAACTTCTCTTAAAACACGTCAGTTAAAAGACTCATAAAAAATAAGTTAATTAAAGTCAGCTCTATAAAGTAGCTCTCCCAGCCTCAACATAATTTAAAAGTATTTCAAGGAAGCCTCAATTTGTCTCATGAAGCCGAACGGGCTGCGTCTGTTAAGTCTTCAACGAATAATCATGCGTCCCACGCTCCCCTAGTAAAACCTTTGGCGGCTGCCGTGCCCTAAAGCCTCTTTGACAATATGATATTAAAATTTTTCAACTTTTTGAGGGAAGGTAACAAAATTCGATATCGATTAATCGATTTTCTTAAACCGATATGTATGCTTTCGGACCTGCTGAATTCGAAAATGATCACCCTTTCCCTTTGAAACTACTAGCTTTCGAAATGTGATTTTTCAAAGAAATGATAATGGTCAAATAGTCCGCCCAGACTATTGGTTCAAAACAGAATTATTTCTACGAGAAGCTATAATCAATTACCCGTAACAAAATCGACGAAATATTTTGCGAAATAATCCTGCAACATGTCGTAAGTTCATATAAAATCGAACCATTATTGACATTGTTACGGACATAGCGCAAGTCACCCAAATATTTGCGGTCGAATAAATGTGCACCAAATTCGTATTTTTTTGCGCTGCATATTATTGCGCGCGTAATTTTCAATAGACATAATTATGAGGAAATTTTTCAAAACTCACGTGATCGAACACCGAGATAGTATTAGTTAGATTGCATTGGCTAATTAAGAAATAGTAAAAAGGCGTTACAGAACGTTCACGCGCTAAAGTGAAGGCGGTTCCACTGACCTACATCTTAGTAAATGTAATATATCAATTATCAGTAGCACATATTATTATTATTATTATCATTAATATTATTACTATACTGCTATTACTCCCTCGAAAGGAATATGTTGCAATTTTAAGTGCTCCAAATTGATTAATCATTTTTTTTCCACATGTAAACTGCTGATGGCGTCTGACGTCAAGTTCAAACGGATTATTTAATTTATGTGTTTAAATCATTCCATTTTGAACATATGCTTTCTTTATTTTAATTTATTTTAGATTCTTTGGTAAATATCCGTTCCATGTCACATGATAAAAATGGTGCTTCCGGCACCATTTATGAAAAATATACAAGACTGCCCTATGATGGCAGAAACCTCATATTTCAAAGGTCCGTTAACCCGCCCCCCCCCCCCCCCGGGGGCTGTGTTAACGCTAACCCTCCACCTTTTTAATGGCAATACTGGCTCGTACAGCTTCTTTTGAACTAGCACAGTGTAGCACAACTAGAAAAAAATGCTAACACAACTACATGTTTGAAAATAATAGGCCTAAGCACACTCCTATAACAATTATCATTACCAACACTCAAAAGAACCCAAACGTTAACTTAGCCTCCCCCTCTCTCATTTGTGATCTATTATTTTCAAAAATGTAATTGTGCTAGCATTTTTTCTAGTTGTGCAAGACTGTGCCAGCTCCAAAGAAGCTGTGATAGCTAGTATTGCAATTAATAAAGGTGCGGAGGTGCTAGCATTAACCTAGCGCCCCCCCCCCCCCCCCCCCCCCCCCAACGGCATAAATTAGAGTATATCCTTATTATTATGAGTGTGGTAGCTCTAAAACAAATTGTGCTACGTTGTGCTAGATCTCAAGGCCCTGTGCTAGCGTTTTGGAGAAAAAAATCAAAGCGGGGAGAGGGGGGACAGATCTAATAATTTTTGAGTCTCGTTCCAAGAATATAATTTTTCGACCTCGTCCGTCTCCTACCGCGAAACCTATTTGTGGTAGCTTCCCGCTTAGGTCAGATTCGAACTTGCAGTTCCCACCAATCCGAATTTCAGCCGATTATCTCCAAGGCCTTTTTTTGGTGCCGGTACCGGTAGGTTTACAAAATTTTCTCCGTTTAAATCTGCAGTGTATCAGGAAAACACTCGGTATTTCATAAATTAGATCGTGAAGACAACCCGACTAGTTCGAGGTCTAGACGAATGTTATTTACATTACCCATTACACGTAATATTATTGTTTAACACCAACGAACGCGATACTAGACACCGGTGACAAGGTTAGGTCAACCTTGTTGAACTGGCATTATTATTGTAACATTATATACATAATATGAACCTACACCAACCCGGCATATATAGAGAGAATACAAGACTGACTAACGCAATTGATATGCGTAGGTGGTACGTAGATTATAAGAATATACACTATGTAGCGTTACTATCTTATATATTCTTTGCTAAAGATAATACAGAACTCTATAGTTACCTGGATAAATAAAAGGAGTTCTACAAATCGCTCTGGTCCGAACTGCTACACCGACGTCATCGATTTCGGCCGAAAAAAAAATTCTTTCTGGAACCTGCCCGGTAGGTTTCACGGGTTCCTAATGATCATATTCGGTGGTTTTGACTTCGAAAACCCTCGAGTACCAATTAGGTCAAATCGCAGCTCACGTTCCATTTAACCAAAATGGTTGTGCTAGGTCTAAGCTCGCTGTTTTGATTGAAAAATATTAGCTGTGGAGCGGCCAGCAAAAATTGATCCTATCCCCTATATGTATATTCAATTGTAGGGGTGTGCTAGCCTGTGCTAGGTTTAAGCTTGCTGTGAATAACAATTATCTTTACCAACCCTCAAAAGAACCCAAACGTTAACTTAGCCCTCCACCCCCCGCATTTGTGGTCTATTATTTTCAAAAATGTAGTTGTGCTAGCATTTTTTCTAATTGTGCTAGCTACAAAGAAGCTATGCTCGCTAGTATTACAATTAAAAATGGTGCGGGGGGGGGAAGAGGAGGGGGGGGGGGGGGGGGGGGGGCAGGTTAACGGACCTATTTTTCAAGCGCTTATTCATGTCTAAATCATAGTTAGTTCGACTGTGGATGAGTGATCATCTACAGGAGACGATTAGCACTTCATAGTGCGACTTTAGATTTTCCAAATTGGAAAACGAGTGACTTCAGTCAAGTATTCTGAGAGGACCAGTGCCTTCCTAGGCGAAGTTAGAAAATTCACCGAGACGACGAAGGATTAGGCCCGAGTGAAGTTCAAGAGGACATGTAACCCCTTGCTGGTAAAGCAAGGGGTGCAAATCTACGGAGCATTGCTCAAGGAACAGTCCTTCAAAGTGACAGCAGTACATGAAGAGGATCCAGGACATCCAGAGGATGGTCAGAACGACGGCGTCGGCAGAACAGGTGGGTGATAAAACTCTAATCTTTCCAAATGCGAATTTTCTTAAGGTAGAGATAGACTCAAATTTATTAAGAAGTAGAGCTAGCTCTATGGGTCGAAAAACTAGAGCTGCTATTCCAAGCACAAGCTCCAATGAAGACAACCCCCACTGCAGAAACGAGGAAACGACAAGAAGCCGCGACAGCTCCGAGGAGTGGGAAACGCAACCCAAAAGAACGCACCAGGAAGTGCAGACGTCTGAGAAAATGGAAGTAACAACAACGCCGGTCGAGGAAGAAAAACGTTCCTCCTACGCTAGTCTTGCGACACAACCGGCAGCGAAGACCCTGATCCCTTCTACCACCATAGAGGGAAATCAAGATTGGAAACAGCTGAGAGAAACTTTAAAGGCGTAGAACATAGAGTTCCATTACGCCAAAACAAAGGATCAGAACACTCAAGTGTATACGAAGACCGCCGATGACTACCGAAAGTTGGTCCGCTACCTCCACGGAGAAGGCACGCCATTCTATGCCTATCAACTTCCTAAATAAAAAAGAACACACGTGGTGATCAGGGGATTGCCAATCAAAACCGACGTCAGGGACCTGAAAGAGGAACTTGAAGAAATGGGCTGCAAGGAGGTCGAAGTAGTCTAAATAACTAGCCGAAGGAACAAAAAGAAAATGTTGCCAACCAAGAGCAGTGAAATTTTCAGAGCGAGATATATCCTCAACATGAGCATACGTGTTGAGAAAATGATTAAAGAAGAAGGCCCGAGGCAGTGCTATCGCTGCCAAAAGTACGGGCACACCCAGGCTGGCTGCTGCTTCCCCTCTACCTGCGCGAGGTGCGGAGACAAGCACAAGGCGGAAAACTGCCCAGTCCCCAAGAAGGAGACACTCTGGAACGCCAAGTGCGCTAACTGCGGCAAGGATCCACCCTGCCAAATTACAAGGAATGCGAGAAGTTCCCTAAGAAGAAGCCACAACAACAAGTGAGAACCCAAACACCGCCCAGGTCGGCGACAATTCCGCCACCTAGAGCGTCGGCTAGAAACCCGCCACTTTAACCCGCTGATCAGTTAAAAGGGTGTCCAAGCTCTGTCCAGGCCGGCAGACAAACACAAGAAAGAGGTAGCCATCGAGCCAACGCCTGCAGCCCCAAGGGCCGGCATGGCGCCGATAAAAAGCTTGATTCAAGATCAAATTATGGCGATGGTGATTCAAAAAATGATACAGGAAGCTTTCTCCGTCTTGACAGTGGACAGTGAAGACTTCGATCGCCTCATAATTATGTCGTGGAACATATGTGACCTCAGATGTCGCAGGATCGAAGTCCAAGAATTTCTGCAACGACATAATCCGGCAATCCTGGCCTTGCAAGAGACCAGGATTAATCGATCGATTAACTTCACCATTCCCGAATATACCATCTATTGTCACGACAGAGTTAACCCCATAGAAGGTGGTGTTGCTCTAGTAGTCAACAACGAGATAGAACACACCAATCTAGGAATCGAAATGGACTCAGAGATTGAGGCGGTCTCCATAAAAATCCCCACGAGACGTGGAGATATCAAGATAAATTCGGTTTATCTTCCGCCCCAAGATCTGATACATGAAGAGAACATAGAAGAGTTAACACGAAACCCAAGTCCCAAGATCATCATTGGGGATTTGAACTCAAACATCAGCAGTGAGACAGTTCCGGGCCTAACAGGAATGGTCGAAGATTGGCACAGTATTGTGAAGCCAGAGCTATAGATGCTCTAGGACCGGATCAGTCCACATTCCTACACAGAGGTGTGGGAAGGCCCGAAATTCTGGACATAGCACTTCTTAAAAACGTGCGATTCGACACGGACATAGAAACTATAGTAGAAGGGACCTAAGGTCACAACACTATAATGCTGTGCGTCAATTTAAGACTTGCAAGATCCAACCTGAGAACAAGGAAGAAGATCAACTGGCATAGATACCAGAACCTCTAGTTCTGATGTAGAAGATCTTTCCAACACTCGACGACATGATGATCTCTCCGACGAGATCAAGAACATGATCCGAGAGAACAGGAGACTTCGGCGAGTTTATGCAAGCACCGGCCGAGACAATCACAGAGTCACGCTGAACCAGCACAGCGGCACTCTAAAAACGACACTCAAGGCGCAGAGAGACGAATCTTGGCAACACAGGGTCAGGGAACTGAGCCTAGAGCAATCAGCCTGGCAGATGCAGAGGGCACTCCGCAACCCCAGAACTTTTGTCCCACCCTTAAGCGGAGCAGGAGATCTGGTCTACGCAGACGTGGATAAGGCGGAACTGTTCGCTGAAACCATGCAGAACCAAGGCAGACTAAACGAACATCCTGACGAGGGTGAGGAACATCTAGAGGACGTACAAGAAAGAGTTATACGCCAAGAGCAGCGACGAATTCAGCCTAGATGTGATGTTCCGACCTCACCAGCTGAGGTTGCGGGCATCATAAAAAGGCTGAAGACAAGAAAAGCTCCAGGAGCGGACAAAATCGCTCAAGAAGCTACCGAGAAAAGATATAATGATAACCGCTAACATCATCAACGCGATGATGAGACTCGGACACTTCTCTGAGAGGTGGAAGAAGGTTGAGGTGGTAGTTATACCTAAACCAGGTAAGGATAAGACCAATCCTTCAAATTACAGGCCTATCATATTCCCTCAAAACCAAGCATGAGACTCTTAATCTCAAGGTTGTGAGTTTGAGCCCCACGTTGGGCGCCAAAAATTTGCTACGCTTTTTCTTGTTTTCTAATTTTTCCAGGCGCAATACCTTCACCCCAGAATTACAGAAACGGGCAGGGAATTTAATTTGATAGTTAAATTTAAAATTTATCATCCAAGGATGCGTACGAACCGTCGTGAAAGCAAAAAAATTTGGCCCTAGTTCAAATACCGGAGAGTAGGGGTGAGTATTTATATAATGGCGTCACTGCTTTTTTCGGCTATTAGCAAGGTAGAAAATCGTGATTTTTAAATTGTTTTCCAAAAACTACCCTTTTCACAACTACCTATACCTATACGTTCAGACCGGCTGAATTTAACAATGAATATGAATTTTTTCATAAAATTAATTACAGTTTTTTACAGATTTTACCTCAAATTTGAGGCCCTGTAGAAGGCTCAAATCATGATGGAGCGGATTGAATATTTCACGATTTATCACAGTACAAACAGCAACTTTCTATCTTATTTAGTTAATTTTTTATGAATAATTGGAAAAAATCCGTACCAACTAGGGAAAACCAATAATATTTTCGTCATCTACGCTATTGACTTAGTTAATAAACACATTTTCGGCGATTTTAAATTTTTTCGCTTTTTCAAAAATATTAAATTTTCTGCATCTATTCTGGTTCTTCGAAGCCACTGATTCCAAAAATGATCATTGTTTTCCCGGAAAACCATTAGTTTTCGAAATATGAAATTTTATATAAAATTGATTACAGTTTTTTTAGAATTTAGAACCATGCAAATTGAAACGGATTAAGGAGATAAGGGAACGGGGGAGCTGTGTTTGAATTTTTCTCAAAAATACCAACACCTTTTACTCTTTTGCCCAAATCAATCCCTTCAAAAGCATGCGATGTAAATGCACACGATTTTACTAGTACCGGAATCGAGCAAGCAGTACTTTATATAACCCAGTGACGTTTTATATAACAAATCTTGTCAATCCTTGCCCACCACGCAACGAACGGTTCGATATTTTATTCGCGACACCTCCCGTTTAAAACGGAGGACAGATAAGTATCTTGTGGCATTGTCGATTGTGGGTGAGAAAAGGCCTGTGTCTCGTATACGTTCACAATAATTATTATTATGAAAAGTACGACCCGTTAAATTAATAGTGGCGATTGTTGTTGCACAACAAGATATATTGTTTACGGGCAAATAAAGTGTTTGGCATAATATTTGAGTAACGTTGCCATTATCGGTTGCAAATGGTTTATTAATGGTGACCAGTCGACTGTAGAGCTTATGTATTTGATTTATAATTAATTAACGGGCCGTTTGAATAGTCGTTTATAGGTAGGGGACAAAAATTGTCATTACACGAATATTGGGCTAGAAAAATATCCAAATTGTCCGATCCTGGCTCATTTTTTCGGCTTCAAATTACTTGATTTGAGTTAGTTTGAGTTACGACTTCAAAAAAATTGCTTGTATGGCTACTTACGCCATCTATATCAAAAAGGCATAACTAATATTCAATTACCTCATTTACCGAGGAAAGATCACAGCCTAAGGACTTCGTGTAAATTAATTTCATAAATGACAACAATCAATTAATATTCGTAACGTGTGTGTGACCCTTTTTTTTAAATACAGACTTGTATGTTAAAACAACAGTTAATAATAATTATAATCGTGAGAATTATACGGGCAATAATGGTAGATAAAGCCGCTGGTAATTGCCGCAGAATTGATTGATCTTACGCTCGACGGAAATTTATTATATTTGAGGTCATAAGGCATGGGAAAGGACTAATATCATTCTTAGCTAAATGCCCGTAGTTGACTTATTGATAATAATATTCGCAATATTTGCTTAAACATGTTTTAGAAGAGATTTGCTGCTGAACTGCCATACCCAATCTACTAAGCGACATTTCGAAAGATTTCAACTGCTTCCTCTATATCAAATATATGTCTCGTAACTTAAAACCTAAAAGCGAAAATCCTTTCTATTATCGTTCGGCTGACAAAAAAGAGGCGACCTTCGAACATATTTCTCGAAAAAAAAAATTACAGGCGATTTTATTACACTTTTAATATGACCGTATTATTAATAACGTGTGGTGGTCTGTCTACAATAACAATACCTTATAGTTCAAGGTTGTCGGAATATCTTTCTCGTTTCGATTTCGCTCCAGGATATATTATCGAAACGTTAATTATCGACCGATTAGCTGTGTATTATTTATTCTTCTTCGATCGTCGACGTAATAATCGATTAGCGGTTAGATGCAACCAAAAAATTCAGGTCAAATGGTCAATAAAATATTATTACTGGAGTTGCTTTGAATTTGCAAAAAAAATACGGGAGAACTGGCAACAGCGTCATTATATATATATATGAAAATGTGTTCCTAATACCTTGCCTTGACGTTGTAATAATTATATAAAAAATATTTGTTTTATTTATTTTTATTTCAAATATCCTTTAATTCACTGAGCCACATTTTCATATTTTTTTGTGCGCTCTCTATGTGTGACATCTGAAATTTACCATTACCAAAGTGATTCTTCTTCACGCAATAACGGCTTTTTTCAAGAACAAATTTTTTCTAAAGGTCAATAATATGTTGCACGTTTTATTTTGGACACCTTGTATAATACAGCACGAATTTGCTATTTTATGGTCTGGGTTTTAGGTTAAATGTTTAGGAAAACGATTATTTTTTGGTTGAATGCGATTTACTTAACTTATCATTTCCGAGACATAGCACGAGGTTTAGCGAAATCACTTTGGGACACCCTGTATGTCGAGTTTGCTATTTTATGGTCTGTGTCTTAGGTTAAATGTTTAGGCAACATCAGCATCAAATTTTTTATTTGAAATATTCATTTTGTGAGCACTTTATAATGGCCATACGTTGGCTGAATGGAGCATTGTCATGACAACAAATATATATCTATATTTAAATAAACGAAACGAAATTTGAAATGACCAAAATTAAAATTTATTGCTTTTATGCAAAATATCAACAGCACGCTATCCAGCTAATTGTACTTTGGTTTAATGTGTTTTACTTGAACAAATATCTTCTCTACAATTTCCAAGCTGTTGTTTGATCAAATCAAATCACTCTAGCACACCCTATATAGGGTGTCTCAAATAGCCTGTGCCAATATTGCTATCTCTGAAACGGTAAGTGCTACGAGGTCCGTTAAATTAGAGAAAAATTGCCTTTTTTAATGTCCATTCAGGATCCATTTACAGTGTTATCAAATTCCTGTTAGTTTTTAAGATTTATAAAAAATGCCTAACAATATTTCGTCAATTAAACTGTTCATTTTCGAGACACAGTTTAAATTCGAAAGTTTTATAAATTTTTCCACCATACAACATGGTGCCACCATCAACTTAATTTTCCTAAATACGGACCTGTATTTGTTTCAGATTTTAAGAGCTTCTGATGTTCCAAAACCAATCTATCTCACTTATTCGAAAAATTCATATTATTGTCACTTTCCATAAGAATATAATGTCTTACAGAGTGAGAGAAAGAAAGAAAAGAGAATTATGGTAGGAATTAAATAAAAAGTGAAAAAGGTATTTTTTCGAATAAGTACCATACATACGTCATTGGTTTTGGGACATAAGAAGCTCTTAAGAGGACAAGAGAGAAGCCTCCACGTAGACCGCAGTGAATCTTACCACAGCGATCGGGCGTCCCTGGAAACGTTGAGGGTGAAATCTCATCAACAGCTAATTCTCTCAATACTGGATCAACCAACAACTAACACGATAACGATGACCACAAATAGGCTCTTGTCAAAGTCAGCTTTTGTGACAATCTCGATTAACCTCGAAGGATTCTCTAGCCAGAAAGAGGTCCTACTGTCGGACATGTGCAGAACAACCAAATGCGATATGCTCGTAATTCAGGAAACTCACGGGGGCAGTACTAGTCGTAGACCCAAGATACAAGGAATGCAGCTGATGGTGAAAAGACCGCACGACCAATACGGCAGCGCCATCTTCACCCGATCCGGAGTAGACATCAAATCTGTGGGGCTGTGAGAAAACAGCGACATCGAGATTCTGACTGTAACAACAACCCACCTAAGCATCACATCTGTCTACAAGCCTCCTAATATCTTCAACAACCATCACGTCAATATTGCTATGGAACATTTCAACTGCCATAACTCAATGTGTGGCTACAATTCCACCGACCAAAATAGAGAGGAGCTGGAGCAGTGGGCCAAAAATAAAGACCTCGTCCTCATACATGATCCCAAGCTACCGGCGTCCTTCAACAGCGAACGATGGAGACGAGGTTAGAAGCCCGATAATATCTTGGTGTCAGTAAAAGTTGCTGGCCAGTGCAAAAAGGAAGTTGGCGGTCCCATTCCACGATCGCAACTTCGGCCGATCATATGTCGCGTTGAAGCCTTGGTGAAACCCGAGATTGCGTCATTCAAGCGCCGTTTTAATTTCAAAAAAGCAGAAGTTCAAAGATCAACTTGAGAGCAGCATAAAAAACCTTGCCCCACAACTAGGCAATTACAAAACCTTCATCGACATGGTAAAGAAATCATCTAGACAATATTAGGGATATATTGTCTGGATGTTTTCTTTACCATGTCGATGAAGGTTTTGTAATTTCCTAGCTGTGATGCAAAGTTTGCAGACTGCAGGACGGAATGGATCCCTGGCATCAGGCCACAAGACAAGCCACTACTGGAATTATATCAGCAACTGCTTTCTGATAAACCTTTCTCGGAAGAAATCATCGCCGCTGGTAAAGAACTCATGGCTAGTAGCCGATGCAAGACACGAGAAATGGTGTAAGTTGGTCGAGGATATTGATATGACGAAAAAATATTTTAAGCATTTTTTATAAATCACCCGGTATCTTAGAAACTAACAGGAAATTGACAACACTGTCCGACCTCGTAGACTCGTAGCGCTTACTTTTTCAGAGATAGCAATTATGGCACACGTTATTTAAGACACCCTGTATAAAGGAGGCGCATACCTGACACTAAATTTTGCTTTTCTACGATATGTTTTTGGATTAAATGGTTTAAACATCAGCTGTTTGAAAATTTTAAATTTCGAGTATTGATTTTTTAAGCACTTTAGGAAAACGGTGTGATGACAACCTCTATAGAACATTATTAAAATAAACTGATCAAAACATGAAACGCCCAGAATTCATTTCTATTTTATAAAATGATACCATTAAATTATATATCCTCTTAAAATGGCGCCGATTAGAGAACGCTTGAAAAGTTGCTCCGCAGAAAAATCGCGATATGTGCTGTAAAACTAAGATTTCTAGTACAATAGTCTGCATTATTTGTGGAAATGTGTAACATAGTTCGTGTGCCACCCGCGACAGGGCAGAAAAGGTACATTTTATAGACCCTTCACGACTTGTTTGCTGCCGGGAAGAAAGTGAGGTTGGAACGGACATAAACATAAAAGACGTTCAAATTTCACTGTATAGAAGATTCCTTGAAGAAATGAAGGACAAAAATAAGATTCTCCAGGACAATGCCAATCTGTGGAAAGAAAAATTTGAAACCCTAGTAACAAAATCACCAAAGAAAACAAAACCAATAGGAAAAGATCAAGATCAAGAAAATCAACATTCCAAAGATTCCAGCAGAAATACCAAATCTGATGCTGAATTGGATGAAGCGGCAACAGATGGCGCTACGTCGCAATCTGAAACTGAAGTTTGCAATGACAAAATATAAAATCCTGAAAATTCAAACAGTCGAATGTCATTCCAAAATGACACTAAAACAGGATCAACGCTCCTAGATGACGGTAGTGGCTTGCAAACGTCAATAGCTGCTAACATTGACGTAAGCGACAATGACATCACTGACGTTATAGTAAACAAAAACAATGAAAATTCTGAAAATCTAGGTCTCAAAGTAACGACACTTTTAAAGACAATAACGACATTCAGCCACCTCCTAATCAAGATGACAAATAGGTGACGCAAAAGGGAAAAGGGGGCCGACGTGGTCACAACCTCCAAAAGGCTGGGGTGACAGCAAGAAGAGGAGTCCAGCAGAATGGTAGACCAGAACCTCTAAGAGGAAGCAATGAGGGCATAGGCCTTTTAAAAACGGCTGTAAAACCTGAGTTTTTGTTTCTTTCGGGACTGGCTCCGGAAGTGAACAGCAATGAAGTTATGGATTTCCTCAAGAACAATGGTCTGGAAAAAGGACCTCACCGTGAGAGGATTTGGACAAAGAAAGACAAGTATCAAGCATCTTTCAGGCTTGCTGTACCATTAAGTGAGCAGGATAAATTCATGAATACCAATTTATGGCCACAAGGAGTTATTATTAACCTTTTTATGAACATCCAGCACCACCCAATGGCCGGAAGACTACAATAGAAACTTTAAGAGTTCTACATATTAACGTCAGATCTCTTCGAAATAAAACAAGTGAAATAGAATCATTCATAGTGGATAAATTCATAGATGTGCTATGCATAACAGAGCACTGGTTAAGCGAGGATGAAGTCAGCCTTGTTTACTTCCAAGGATTCAAAATGGTAGCCTATTCTGCAAAAATGCTTTCCACGGGGGGAGGAACTGTTCTTTTTGTGAGGGACAGTGTAGATGTAAGTCCAGCCAATGTAAGTGTATCTTTTATGATTGAGAAATGTATAGAGTATTGTTGTATTTTTATCAAATCATTGAATGTATATGTTTTAACATTATATCGTTCTCCATCAGGCATCTTTGACACCTTCTTGGCTTCAGTCGAGGGTATTTTGTCTGGTCTTGATCCAACAGCAAAAATCATCATTGATGGGAATTTCAATGTACAGTCTAACTCAACACTACCCGAAACCCACAAATTTTGTGATGTTGTGGAGAGCTTTGGACTAAAACAGACGTATTTCAACCAACCAGACAATAGTCCTGCCTGGGTAATGTCTTCGTGAGTCGTGATATTGGGGTATGGTCTGTTGTCGTTCTTGATATGAATGTTTCTGTACATTGTGGAGTGCAAGTTTGAGAGAGTGCATGATGATTCCACAAAATCCCGCAAGATGTGCAAACCAATAACACAAAGAGGACTGTATGAATTTCATAATATCCTGTATGATACATCATGGGACTCTATCCAACAGTGTGATGACGTTAATGATTCTTTTGCAGAGTTTTTGGGCATTTTATTTTTTGTTCAGGCTTTCCCTGAGAAATTGTATAATGTGAGGTCAGACCAGTTTAATGACATAAGATGGTTTGACAAGGAGCTAAAAACTATGAGGAACCATATACACTTTCTAAGTGAGTTGCAGCAGTAGTACAACTTTGAGGGCATAAAGGAACTTATCATTGAGCACAAAAAAGCTTACAGAAATGCAATAAAGCAGGCTAAGGTAAGGTTTAATGATAATATGAATCATTCATCCTCGAATCCTGCAAAAACCATGTGGCAGATAATCAGCAGGCAAAGGGGCAATAAAAGTGCCCATGATGAACCTACTACCATAACACCAGATGATTTTAATAAATTCTTTTCTAAAATAGCGCATAAGACTGTGAAAGATATGCCACCCAGTGATGGAGACCCATTGGAGTTTATTCAGCCTGTTGAGGCTGTCACTAATCCCTTTTCATTTGAGGAGGTGTCCTTCAATGAGATCAGGGAAAAAATTGATTCACTAAAGAACAAGGGTAGCTGTGATATATAGGTTTTAACGTAAAATTAATAAAAACTGCAAAGAACTGCATTTTGCTTCCTCTTACCAAGCTTATAAACCAATGCATAAGTACTGGTGTTTTTTCCAATTGTCTCAAGGAGGCCATTGTTAGGCCTATTTTTAAAAAAGGAGACCCTACTGTTCCCAACAACTACAGACCAATATACTTGCTACCAATACTATCCAGGGTAATTGAAAAGTATATGGAAAAAGTCAAGCATTTTGAGAAAAATAATATGTTGACATGATAGGAGCACATCTCTTGCAATTCTGAATTTGGTCTCGGGCATATTGAATGCATTCCACAATTCTCAGTATGACTCAGTTCTCTTTTGTGATCTTAGCAAGGCTTTTTACTGTGATGACCATGATATCCTGCTTAAAAAAGCTTTGTCATTACAAATGTTCAGGTAATAGTATTAAACTGCTTAAATCATACCTTGAGTCCCAGGTACCAGGTGGTGAGAGTTGCAGGGGAGGAATCAGCAAGGAGCAAAATCGAGATTGGATTACCTCAGGGATCAATTCTAGCGCCCATACTTTTTCTGATATTCATCAACGATTTGCCTTTTAACATCCAAGGAGAAAAATATACACTCTTTGCTGATGATACCACTGTGTCCTTTGCTGCTGATTCTCTGGACGGTTCTTTGGCGGGATCCATGGCGGCACAGTTGAATAAGGAAAAGACAGGTCGAGTCGTTTTCTCGATGCGAGGGATGGCAGTTCCCAACCAGGAGGATGTGAGCTTTTTGGGGGTTGTGTTGGACCCAAGATTGCAATGGGGAAGGCACATTAGTGCACTGACGGGAAGGGTTATCTCCTTCGTACCATTTCACGCAGTGTGTCTACTCGTGAGGAGTGTTTTTTTTGCCATCTTTCAGTCCCGAATTACATATGCAATACTTGCGTGGGGGCATTCGGCGGACGCACACAGGGTTTTTGGTTTGCAGAGGAGGGCTGTAAGAGTGGTGAGCGGACTGGGATATAGGGATGACTGTCGGAATGTCTTTGTTCGGATGGGTTTTTTGACCGTGCCGTCTTTGTACATGTTGGAGTGTCTTGTCTATGTTAAGAGCAGCATCGATCAATATCAGACTCATGAGGATATACACGAATACAACACAAGGAATAGGCAGGACCTAGTCCCTGCATACTGGCGTCTAAGGAGGTGTCAGGATGGTACGGGATATTGGGCAATAAAACTTTACAATGCCTTACCACAGGTGGTAAAGAATCTTCCCAATCAAATCTTTAAAAGGAAAATAAAGACCTTTCTTGCTAAAAACGCGTTTTATACATTCAATGAATATTTTAATTCAAATTTCAATGTGTTGTGATTTATTAGGTCTCGTCGACAGTTTTTGACTATAGGTATTTATATTTAAGTTTTATGAAATCAGTTTTTAGGATGTTCATAAAATTTTACTTACTTTCAATTAGTTTTAGTTTAATGTTACTGTAATTTGTGACTATTTTAGAATACTTTCTTTTTGTGTAGATGTATTGACGCATGTAACACTTGTGACTGATATGAATAAACTATTTGTATTTGTAAAATACCCATGCATTTAACAATGCAAAATAAATCACATCTTTGGTTTTATCCTCAACATCATTTCCGAGATATTGATTGGCGAATTACTCCGTTGAATAATATAAATTTAGAATATTCAATTTTTGAGCACTTTATATCGATCATGCTCGCAATAGAGCCTTGCCACGGTAACCACTGGGAAACAATATTTACATAAACTGAACAAAATTTGAAACTTCCAAAATTTATTTATTGATAACATTGAATATATATCCTTTCAAAATACCTACTCATTTAACAGTAGGTACAAAACAAATCACATCTTAAATCTCATCTTGAATATCATTTTCAAGATAGATATTAGTTGCCAAATCACTCCGTTGAATGTTATAAATTTAGAACGTTCATTTTTTGAGCACTTTATCATGCAATACCCGCAGGGGAACGTGGTCATGGTAACGCCTATAAAATGAAATTTAAATAAACTGAACAAAATTTGAAATGTCCGAAAGTGTGTTCAATTTTTCAATTACGTTAGGACTGTTGTTGTATGGAAAGGATATTGTAACGTATTTTAACAGTTACCATACACAAATTACAAAATATCTGAACTCAAATGTTGTTATTAAGTGACAATTTCGATTCGATTTTTTTGTCCAATCACAGTTAATTATTAGTTTGCGCTAAAAAAGCAACGTAATTCTGATTTTTTCAATTAATCAAGATGTATTCTTTCGGTAGCAAACAGAGCTCTAACCTTGATCGAAACTAAACACGACGAGATTGTGGCATAAAAATGTTTATTATGAAACCGTTGCTTATTCACATATTCCTGATCTTATGCTAGAGTGAAGCAAATAGAGTTTGATAATACACCCGCTATTATGTATTGGGACGATAATTCCTTTAAAATTTATATTTGATGTTCACATCACTGCTTCGTGCAGATGATTAATACGATTATTGTTCTGCTGCCTATAATCTCCGAAATTTTCGCTGAAACAAGGGGGTGTTAAATAAACAATAATTGTTGCAACAGTTGTGGGTGTCGATTGCAGTGATCGGCAATCAACATTTCACATTATTTCGGAATTCCTACGCGATACACAACACACACGAAAATCTACTTTCGTTTACTGGCCTTTAATTTAGTTGGACGTTAAGTTACGTAACCGGAACGTATTGTCCGAGCGCAACGGCTATTGTTACATTTATCGCAACGATAAATCGAGAGATAAGAAAGATATTTAAATTAATCAGCCGTCTTGTAAGATAAATAAGGAGACAACTTATTTATTATATTTGTTTGTTCGTGATGATGGATACGGTAGAAAGTATGACGATGATTCAAGCAAAATTTGCTTCATTTTGTTTTATCTTATATAATATTTATTTATTTATTCACCAGCATGGCCATTTTGGCAGTGATTAAATAAACTGACATCTAAATTAACAAATATAGTATGACAAATTATTAATGACTAAACACTCCCAAAAATATTTACTTAGTATAAACGCACAGAGATGAGTTGTCTATTGAACTGGGGGTAGCTAACCACAAGAAATCTACTAGTGGAAATGAATTGGCCAGTCTAGCAGCCCTTGATACAAAATTGTTATAACCAAAGTTAGTTCGATGAAACTCCGCCTGTCTAGTGTTCCTTGAAGGAACCTGCAGTCCTACTCGACATAGCAGATCACCACAGTCAACCATGGAATTCACGATCTTAAAAAGGAGGATTAAATATTTACGTTGCCGCCTCAGAAGCAAGGGTTCTAGGTTAAAAGTAGGGTATAGAGTATTATAATCATATGTAGTTTACAGGTGGTGGCCTTATAAGCCAGATAGCTGACAAATTTACGTTGCACCTGCTCAATGCTGTGCATATGCCTAGCATCATGAGGACTCCAAACAGATGAGCAATACTCCAGGCACGGTCTAACCAGTGCGCAGTAAAGGATTTTAATGGATGAGATGTTATTAAAGTCGTAGGTGCATCCCAACATTTTCAAAACTTTGTAAAGTTATATGAAGGATGAATGACAATGACGAATCAAAGGCAACACCCAAGTCCCTAGCCTCTGCCACTGTTGACAACTGTATATCGCTTATGTAGTAGATCCACGGAATAGAATTTCGACCCCTTGAGAACATTTAGAAGCGTTACGCTCCATTCCATCGGCATTACATCACTCAACTAATCTGCACAAGTCCGCCTGTAGGCCCGAGCAGTCTTCCAAGCTGGAGACCCCCGCAAAGATCATGAGATCATCTGCAGAACACAAGAACTTACTTTTTAGGAAACATCGTTAATAGAAACGTCAAACAACAAGAGTCCCAAGTGAGATCCCTGAGGTACCCCAGAAGGCACCCCAATTTCCACTGACTGGAAGTTATTAACTTTACGATCTGATAACGATGGTCTAAGTAGTTGCTGATCCAAGATAGAAGCGCTCCTGTAATTCCAAGCTTTTGTTACTTTGCCAAAAGGACCTTGTGATTCACACTGTCAAAGGCCTTAGAGAAGTCCGGGAAAACAGAATGAACCACACCGCCCAGTTCAAGGGTTCCGTCTGTATAAATGTGTAAATTTAAGTGGAACGTTTGGAACGGATCCAAATTGTTGTTCAATGATACTAGAACTTAATTGTGGAGTCAGCAGGTTAGTAACCAGATTTTCAAAGAGTTTTGGTATGGTGCTAAGGTTGCATATAGGTCTCTAGTTAGCAATGTTCGCTCTGTCTCCCTGCTTGTGAATTGGAATTATATATCCTACCTTCCAGTAATCAGGAAACATGCCAGTTTCAAGTGATCCATTAAAAATTATAAGCAATGGACGAGACAATACAAAACTACATGCTCTAAGAAAAGATCGTCCGGTCCTGGACCCTTTGTAATGTTTAATCTGGATAGTTCCTCATATATAGCAGAAATGGTAATGCGACAATCAGATATAGTTAAGGATCAGAATACACACTCTGGCTTAATATTATTAAAGTTCACTAAAGATAGTTCAGAGTCTTGCACAAAATCATTGTAACACGCCCGAGACATAGTCTTGCACTACGACCTAAGTTTTGAGAACTCACCATAATCCTGAGGCACTCCTGACCGCTTCCACGCCTCGTGCGCTCTCTTCTTCAGAAACACCAATTATTTCAGCTAGTGAGAGAACCATCTCGGGAACTCTCTGCTACTCAACCTCTTTACAGACACAAAACAGCGGACAGCGGCATACAAAATGTCACAGAAAGCAGGCTCGTCTACAGGTTTAGACCGAAGAACCATGTCCCAGTCCTGTGCACCAATTCATAGTCAGCTGACTTAAAGTCATAATAAAAATGCGGGGCTGAGGGATAATAACAAGATTCCGGTGACTGTCAGAGTGATACACCTCAATCAGCGATGGAGGGTGAAAAGCATCAGGAAGTATGATGGATTCTGCTGCAATTATCGCAGCAGCAGTAGTCATGACACTTCCCGAGAAGACCAAGCTCAGCATCGAACCATGACAATTAACAACATTGTTTACTTGAAACATATTTTGGTATGCATACATGTTGAAAAGTGTCTCAATGAATTCCGATTCTTGATCCGGCGCAAGATGACCGGACATAGCGCCAGAACCATAGTTATTAGAGATTTCCCATACAGCATTTGGCAGGTTAAAGTCACCTAGAAGACACAATTCACTGATGCCTCGATAAGTCTCAGATAGTCTGTCTACGTTATTACAAAAACTAATATATTTGTCACTGTTTAACCTTCCAACCATTCATGGCTCTACAACTCGGGGTGGGTTTTGGCCGCTTCAACAATTCTCCTCCATTCTCTCCGATCCTGAGTGGCTTCTCCCAGTTGAGCACCCCCGGGGTTTGAAGGTCCTTGCGGATATTATCCCCATCGAAGTTTTGGGCGCCCAAGTGGTCTTTTGTTGTTAGGGGTTTCTTCCCAGACCATTTTAATTAGCCTTGAGTCATTAGTCCTCTGAACATGTCCCAGCCATCTTAATCTGTTTGACTTGATTTCTTGTACTATACTTGGGGTATTCTTCTTCTTCTTCTTTCAGCAACCCTTCTGCATCCACTCCTGGACATAGGTCTCCCCTTACTGCATCCATTCGGATCGGTTCAGTGCCATCTGGTGCCATTTTCTTCCCGCTATCTCTCTTATATCGTCGGTCCATAGCATGTTACAACTGGTCTTATAATAGTTTTATATATATATTTATTTTTGTTTGTCTGGTCAGGATTCTTGATCGTAATAATCGCTGGGTTGCCTAGTAGCATTTATTTTCTTGTAGTATGCGCTGTCTTATTTCTACTTTAACGTTATTATCTGATGTTATTAATGCCCCTAGGTATAGAAAAGACTGTACGTGCTCGAAATTGTACTCATCCATGCCCCATGGTAATATTTTGTCGTATTCGATCTCGTCTTGTGTTTCGTGAATTTCGTGTCATGGGCATATACTTCGTTTTCTCTTCGTTGACTTTCAATCCAATCTTTTGTGCCTCTTTTTCGAGTTTTATAAAGGCTTCCTTCACGCTAATTGTATTTCTTCTCACAACATCTAGATCATCTGCATATGCTAGAATCAGTTTGAGTTTGCTATTGCCGAAGATGCTCATACTTAGTTCGGTTCGCCTTATCACCTTCTCTAAGGCTAGATTAAATAAAGCTGGTGACAGTGCATCCCCTTGCTTAAGGCCAGTTGTTAAATCAAATATTTCCTTCTATTGACCTTCTATTTTAATTGTACCATATGATCCTTCAACGCATACTTTAATCATTCTTATGAGTTTGATGGGTATTCCAAGTTCTTCTAGTGCTGACTATAAGCTTGCTCTGAAGATACTATTATACACTTATGTAAAGTCTACGAATAGATTGTGTAAATCTTGATCGAATTCCCAGCATTTTTCTAACAGTTGTCTTAACGTAAATAGCTGGTCTGTTGTTGATCGTTTGCTTCTAAATCCACTTTGCTACACTCCAACTATTTCTTCTGCATACGGTGTTATTCTGTTCCTAATATGTTGGACAGAACTTTATATAATGTGTTAATGAGTGTGATACCTCTATAGTTGTTGCATGACGTTTTATTTCCCTTCTTATGTATTGGTATAATAACTCCTTCTTTCCAGTTATTTGGAATCGATTCCTGTTCAGCTGATGTATGGCATCTCCTAGTTTCTGTCCATCCTCCTTCAGGCATTCCGCGGGGATGCCATCTCTTCCTGCTGCTTTATTATATTTTAGCTCTTTAATGGCTTGAGCTGTTTCTTCTCTAGATGGTGGGTCAATCCAGATTTCAGCGATATGTCGTTTATCTTCTTCTTGATATGTCGAACCTTCTATATTGAGTAGGTTATTAAAGTATCCTTTCCAGGTATTGGGAATCTCCTGCTTACTAGTCATAAGTTCACCATTATCAATCATTTTTTATGTATGTTCACTTGCTTATAGAATTTTCTTGTGTTCCCATGTGTTCTATCTCTTTCCACTCCATGTAGTTGTTCATTTTGCCATTCTCTTTTCTTTTTTCTTGCAAGTTTTCGCATTTTGTTTCTTAGGTTATGGAACTTATTTCTATTTTCATCCGATGGATTTTGTAGCATCTTGAATCGTGCTTCATATTTTTCCCCATTAAGTCTGTGACAATCTGTATCGAACCACATCTTCTTTTTTGTATTTTGTTTCTCATCAAGGATTTCTTTGTTGGCTTCTTGATGATTCAAGATCCGTAATTTTCCTTTATTGTCTTCCAAGTATCCTCTACTCCTAGGTTCTGTATATGTATTTCTCTGCATGCCTGTTCTATTTTTTGTTGGTACTGATCCTTAACATCTGGTTGTTTTAGCTTTTTGATGTTCCACTGTACTTCTTTCTTGTGGCCTTTCTCTTTTCTTGCAGCTAGTCGTAGTCTAGTTTTGGCTTTAACCAAAATATGATCCGTATCTCCATCAGCTCCCCAATAGGTTATTCGAGACTGCAAAGTCGATTAGCCTGATTCCATTGTCATTAGAAGAAGCATGTAAGCTGTGCTTTCCAAATTGTAGTTGTGATGTTTCTTTTCTTCCTACTTTGGCGTTATAATCTCCTAAAACCAGCAGCATATCTTCCTTTGGTATTTCAGTTCGATTTGGCCTTGGTGGAATATAAATGGCTCCAATGAGCAGCTTGTTAGCTCCAGTGCCAACGACAACGAATTCAATGTCCGTTTATGAATCACAGATACATCTGTTAATACTTTTATGTACCGCTATCAATACACCACCGCCTCTCGAGGCAGTACTAGTAAAAGCGGAACGATCACATCGGTATACTTAAAGTAAATAAAAATATTTAAAAAAGTACTAATTATACACAAAAAAAATATAGATTTTTGCCACAATGCACGCTACCATCGGACGACCCGCACTCCTGATCTGAACCCGTTCGCTTTTTTTGCTAGCGATGACAAAAGTTAGCATCTAAAGAAAAATTATCTAAAATTAGCCAAGGGAGAAATCGTCTAAAGGAAAACAAAAATTGGTCTAAAATATTTGCAATTTTGTTAAGTTGTTGTTTGAATCAAAAGGCCGATTAGGTGATTATCCCTATAGACTATTAGCTGAACAATAAAACTTAACGCTAAGCTTGTCCAATCAATACCTGACCTCTCCTTAACGCATCGTAGCAATGATCCCAAATTGACGTTTTAATCGTAGAAGAATTGTAATTTTTTGCACCTCCTCGAAATTTAGGTTTGGCTGCGCTACGGCTACAGATTTTTTCATTATATGCCCTTATGCGCTAAATTAAGATTACATTTAAATACTTTCAGATTTTAATTATGGTAACATTTTATGAAAAAAATAATTAATTTCTGACATTTCAAATTTTATTCAGTTTATTTAAATATTGCTTTACAGAGGTTACTATGGAAACGTTATATTACGGATATGATCGATATAAAGTGCTCGAAAATTGAATATTTTAAATTATGGTTGCCAATGGCTGATGTTAACCCAAACTATTTAAGAAGATGATGCCCTATTTTTATACAGGGTATTCCAGTGTGATTTGCCAATCAATATCTTGAAAATGCCATAGAAGATGAGACGAAAGTTAAGTTCAGACGTTTCAAATTTAATTCAGTTTATTTAAATATTATTCTATAGCAATATTAGAGATTACTCGATATAAAGTGCTAAAAAATTGAATGTTCTAAATTCATATGCAGATGATAGTCAAGGCTATTTAATTGAAGATGCAGGGTATCTCATAATGATTCGTCGATCAGTATCTTGGGAATGCTATAGAATATAGGACGAAATAGAATTTCATGTCAGACCTTTTAAATTTTATTCAGTTTATTTAAGTGGTTACCAGGGCAAAGTTATATTATAAAATTATAATCGGCATAAAGTGCTCAAAAACTGAATGCTCTAAATTCATAATTTTCAACAAATAACTTTTTACATCTGTTTCATATGAAAATAATATTACGTCATACGCCTGCATTAATTGTATGCATAAGTGGCTTTTTGGTATTCATAGCCGTCGCCGTATCACTTCCTCGATTAAATTTAAAATGTCTCGCACAACTTTCATTTTCGCGCCAATATCGATTGGTAATCTGGCGTGATCTGATAATTACCGTTCAAGTTCAATTAGTGTTTGCCTTTTACAAAGTAATATAATGGATAATCTCAGGTCCGTAATTAAAAAAGTTGACCTGACGATGAATTATTGACAACGAAACGTTTAAATAAAAAAGTTAGTAACAGCATGCAATATAGATAGCTTCCCTGAAATGTTTGTCAAAATTTGACAGAGGTTAACGTCACAAGTTGTTCTTGAAATGGACTGGAAAACATTATAAATGTCAAAACAATTATTGCGTCACAGAATTTGTCGGTTTACGGGGGGGAGTCAAAACTAACTCCTGCATCTTATGTAAATATCCTAACTTCCCTCAAATATTTGACCCGCTGCTCGTGGTAATGATGACGATGATGTTGAACAGTGGCAACAAAATCCCTCTAATTTTGTTTCCTCAAAATTCTGTTCTAGTCACGTGATGTGATTCAATTGTCGCATTCGACCAACTGTTGCCTCATAATATATTTATAATTTTGTTTAAGAGCGCAATAATTAAAAGATGATTAATTATCGTGCTGTAATGTGGACAAGGCCAACGATATGAATACCCAGAAATTACAAATGTCGGCTATGAAAAAAAAACTGCTGCCAAATATAATGCTTTCTAATCGTGCAGTGTGCAGTTGTGTTATATCATTAATTTGGAACACGTTCTTCTGACCCACTACGACACAATCAAAAGATCGAAACGATTATAATTATGATTATGTCACAACTCCGGACATGGAATGAAAAAAAATTATTCGTCACAGTGTAAGCGACGACGTGACAATTTGTGGCATCAAAAACATTGGTTTCGTCGAAGTAATTCAAGCTTAATGGAACAATATTATTCTAAATCAATCAAATCAAACAAAGTTTTATTCAAAATTAACAGTGTTAGATACTTATAAACTAATCATATCATATCTACTCTAGTGCGTGTTCTCGTCACGCGAGTTCGGTTGCGCTTTCACTACGCGACTCAGCACTCACGGACTAAACACCTGCGAACTAGGGGCTGGTGTCGGCCCATATAATGGTTAGTTTGCCAGTAGTCAAGGTAGCTTTGTAATTATATGGGATCAAATCCCTTCAATTAGATTTAGGTTTAGGTTTGCCCGTTTGGGCTGTAGTGCATAGAGAGAATGAGTTTTATGGGTTGGTCAAGCTAGTTGTCGCAGGAAAAGTTCCAAAAAACCTGCTTATCATTAATACACGGTACAGACGGCACAGACATGTAACGCAAATATATACAATATATACAACTATGTACAATTTAGTGACATAATATGTCAAATGCAGGAATATATACATATGTACATATAGGTGAGAACATGATTGTGTGCCCATACATGATAGGTACAACATACAACTGTTCGCTCGGAACACGCAGACTTTGCCTGGGGAAGGGATAGCACGCGCGGCTCGATGGCTGCGGTAGAGTGATGAAGTCGTCTCGTGTTAATGCTGCAAATTTGTCGTTCAAGGCGGTCGAAGTTCTTGATAGAATAAGTCCGTATGTTTGTATAGCGGTCCATGTTTGAGTTTGTGGTGTGGGTCATGCCCTATGTTGGCGATACCTGCGGTCATTTCTGATCTCCTGATGTTGTATTTGTAAAATTTACACGCTGCCTCATGGATGTATTGGTCAATGTACTCAATATTGGCCATATTATGGAGCTCTGTGACCCGAACTATATCATATAGAGTTAAGGAAAAAGCAACCCGCAGGTATCTATTCTGTAACGTCTGTATGTGTTTCATGTGGCTTTTTGCTACTGAGCACCACACCGGTGCTCCGTATAGTAGAGTCGGTCTTATAATTATCTGTAAATTGTCAGTTTGTTAGTCGGGCTTAAGTATGATCTCGTTCTTATGAGCGGGTTCAAACTTTTCTGAATGATTATGTTTTTAGTCTTGATTGCCGCGACGTGCTTGGAAAACAGGAGCTTTCGGTCGAAAACTATCCCTAGGTACTTGACAGGATCTATCGGCCTAATTGCCGCGTTACCTACAGTGATAGGCGCCAGATCTACGTGGCGCTTATGTGTCAAGATACCTAGTTCCGTTTTCGACGCATTTAGGGTTATTTTCCAATCCCTGTAATAAGGGGTTAGAAGGGTGAGATGATGTTCGAGGTTGCGTTTCGCTAACTGCACGTCTGATGACTGTGAGTATATCACCGTGTCATCAGCGTACAGGGCGAAGGAACTTGAAGGGTGAGACGGGAAGTCAGCTATATAATGACTGAATAATTGCGGTGATAAAACTGTTCCTTGGGGAACTCCTGACATGATGCGTCTTGGTCCCGAGATATCGCCGTGAATACGAACCGAGAAAGAGCGATTCGCAAGGTATGACGCAATGAGAGATGCTAGATGTAGTGGCATACTATGTATAGCAAAGAGCTTGTATATCAGCCCATTGTGCCATACCTTGTCAAAAGCCTTCTCAATATCAAGGAGTAACAATGCCGTCGCCTTGGCTTCGTTGAAACCGTTCAGAGCTTCTTGTGCGATTTTCGCTGCGAGCATAGTAGTGCTATGTCCGCAGCGAAAACCGAACTGCTCCGGGGGTAGAATCCGCAGACTCTCAACGACATTATTAATCCTTGACATGATGAGTTTCTCGGTTAATTTGCCGAGTGTATCCAGCAAGGATATTGGGCGATACGAGGATGTTAGCCTCGCATCCTTGCCCGGCTTGAGAAATAGAATTATCACCGCTTTCTTCCAGGGAAGCGGAAAGTGTTGCAGGCGTAAAATTGCATTTATGATGTGCATGAGATGGATGACGGTTTTATTCGGCATATTCTTTAGAAGAATATACGGAATTCCATCGGGGCCGGGGGTTTTGTTTCCGGGTAGGCGAGCGAGAAATCTCCTGATTTCCATAGAGGTAACCAGTAGCCTGTCAAGCACTTCAGGGGCGATCGGGTACTTGGTGGATGTGAAGCGTTCCACTACTGAGTCCACATAATTGTGGAATGGAGTGGAGTTCGGCGTCTCACTGAAGACTCCCTGCAGGTAGCTCGCGAAGGCCTCCGCTTTCCCAGCATTGTCCGTAAAAACATCCCCACGATGTAGTATTTCGGGAAATTCTGCGGAGCCTCCGCGAACTCGCCTGGTGAGTTTCCACAGTGATCCGTCGTGTCGGCTTATGGTGTTGACATATGTCATCCACTTCTCGTTCCTGTATGCGGAAATCTTAACCTTGATCGTTCCCGTCAGTGCTGTGACACGTAGTCGGTCATTCTCTACTCTTGAGCGCTGCCACCTACGCCGGATACGGTCACGGAAGGTGATTAGGTTTAGGATGGGTTCAGGGAGAGTATCAGTAAACGGACGCTTGCTGACAATCGGACAAATTGTGTCTCTGACGCGCTGGAAATTGGTGACTAGAGCTTGCACCTCGCTCTCGAGTTCTGGGATAGAGTCTATCTGTCTTGGAACAACCGTAGCTTGATTAAGCCTCACTCGGAACTCCTTCCAATCAAGATTTCTAAACGAACGGATAGATTCCTGTTCATGTTGTAATCTGGTATTCAGACTAATCTTGATTGGGAGGTGGTCCGAGTTGAGCTCGTTCAACTCAAGGAGAGCTGAAGCACCGGTTATTCCTCGAGTGATAGCAATATCCAGGAACGAAGGATTGGAAAAAAGCATCGTGATAGTGGGTAGGATTAGGAGTTTGATGGTAGACTAAGTCAATGTTTTGTTCTACTAACCTGTATAGCATGCGCCCGCTCCTGTTGGAAGTACCACGCCAGTTTGCGTGTGTTGCGTTGATATCCCCCAACAGGAGCGTCCTCCTGCCAGCAGGCAGCAGAGCGAGAACATCTTCCTCCTGGAGGCGGAGACCCGGAGGTGAATATGCGCCGACTATCCGCAGGCCACCGTCGAGCTCGAGAGCTACATGCTCTATGACGGTCCTCAGGCCGAGGATGTGCCTAAAACGGATTGACCTGCGGACAAGACAGGCCACGCCTCCTCCGCGTCTATCGGGCCTATCAAATCGCAGGACTTGTCTATCGTAAAATTTTAGCTTGAAATTGGCATCGATATTAGTTTCAAGTAAAAATATTATATGAAAGTTGGGATTATCATAAATGAAATTTTTAAATTCTCCGAGTTTGGAGCGAATGCCATTACAGTTCCAACACAGAACGTTAATTGGCATTATTACAGTTATATATTATACCCGTCAAAGTCCTCCGAGAAGAACTTTATTGAGGCCTGAAGGACCTCAAATTTGTTATCCCCGCAGGACTCTAGCAAGGTAGCATAATCATTTAGAGCTCGAGTAAGCTCTGCGAAGTTAACAAGGCTATTCACCCTGTTAACTGCGAATTGTAAGCTATTTAAATTAGCAATTAAATTGTTAGGGTCATTAGGCAGAGAATTAGCATTAGATTGAGAATTATTAGGGAGTAAATTTCGGCTAACTTGGCTTTGACTAACCTTATTATCTTTAGCGATGTTTTGCGCTTGTTCTCGTCTCGGTAACGGCGGGAATTGCTTGTTGAATTGTCGCGCTGTCTCTCCTGATGCTTCGTGTTTGTCGCTGTTCTGCCAAGCCGGGTTGGTTGGGGGTGGTACAGGGATGAATTGTTGTTTCTTCGGGGCATTCTGGGGCTGTGTCTGCTGTACTTTGAATAAGTACACTGGGCATATTGTACTTATTGACCGATGTTCGCCACCGCAGTTGGCGCATTTGATGATATTTGCGTTGCATTCTGTTATCTGATGCGGTCCGGCACATTTTGAACATGCCCAGGCCCTTTGGCAATATGACATAGAATGTCCATGTCCTTGGCAGCGCTTGCACTGCATGGTAGTCTTGGATGCTCGGCGATTTTCCCAGGAAATACGAACGTGTGAGAGAAGTCGTACATCCTGATTTAATTTCCTGAGGGTGATAGCAGCATCCAAGACTACGAGATACAGGGGGACTCTTGTCTTCTTCATCTCATATGCTTGCTTTATGTTTAAACCGTGTTCGTCTGACAAGAGATTTCGGATGTCGTCTGTCTTGAAACCTCCGTCTAATCCACGTAACACGAAGGCGTGCGTCTTTTAGGACGCCTCCGCGTACGAATGGTATTCTACATTTTCTCTTTCGAATAGCCTTTTAAGATTTGCCCAGTCTTTCGTATGCACACAGTAGATTATGACGGAGTTCTTCGTGTATTTTAGGGAATATTCGACGACGTGCATGTCATGCAGTGTTTGTCTGATAACCCCATGATCTTGCGCGCCCCCTTTGATGACAATAGGGGGTGGCAAGGATGGCTTTTTCTTCTGGGTGTTCTTCGGGGCTGTTTTGGGGTTACTTTTTGTTTTCTTTTGGACCCTGCACGCTGTAGATACGCGCGAGGAAGCGACGCTACTCGCGTCATCCACCTCTGCTTCCGTATCTGAAAGCGGCGCGTATCTATTTTTGATAGGGACTTGGGGTTGTTCTCCTCCCATGTCTAGATGAACTACCCTTATACTCTTTTTGAAAGGTTTTGAATTGGTCTTCTTGCGGCTCGGGCAACAGGTGCGTAGATACAAAATTTGCGTTCAAGGTTGCTTCGCTGCTGTCGAGTGAATTTATTTGCAATTCTTTTTTGCGTGTCGCTTTTTTGCTGGATTTCTTTGGCTGGTATTTTCGGTGATACGTTCCCTAACTTTTGTTTTTTGGTAAACATGGGTGATGTATCCGAGCCGCCTGTAGGTTTGGCATTGTCTTTAATTATGGTCTTTTTATTCCCGCAATCAACGCGAGGCTGAACTGTGGCAGGTCTCTTAAAGACCGCTTTGTGGTCCATCACGAGGTAAGATTTGACGGTGTCAATTGCGGTCTTATGATCTAATTTTGATCCGCTACTAGCGCTAGTCAGTAGGGGGATCAGTCCAGTACACTTAGGGCATTTAGAGTGTTTTCTCAGTTTGTCCATGTACAAATGAAACCGTATATCGCTGAAGGATCGCCCTGAGTCTGAGTCAGCGGACATAATAGAAATGGCGTCGTCATCTGTCTCGCAAGACATCTGCTCCATGGTTGTTCCGGGTTCCGCCCCGGAAATACTAAAAACGTAGTTGGTACAAAGACCCCTAGTGCTACTCTGTATCAGGAGCACAGAATAGCAACTAGTTTAAATTAAGCAAAATGCTTTAAAATACCGGTAAAACGATGAAATAAAAGCGCGCAGATCTCTATTAGCCTGTGAAATCCTAACAGGTCTTGTTCCGTACGGCACCGAAACAAGATTCGAATATTATTCTAAACATCGTTGCCAAGGAGGTTTGTGGCTTAACGGGCTGTTGATATTGTCGAGTAGAATATTTTAGACATCAACAGTCAACGAAGCCACAAACTTTGTGGCCAGTGATGTTTGGCACCTCCTTACACATATGCAACCAACATTGTAATAGTAAAGAGGTTAATTTAAAATTAGTACCCTACGTGGTATCTTGACAATTAATTGGTCTAAAGACATGCAACAAAAGTTTGTCTAGAAGCTGTTATAACGAGATTATGGCATAAAAACTCTTATTGAGCGTTGCTTTCTTGTCTTAGGCGAGAATGGCGCGAGTAGAACTTCATATCGATATTAACAAACAATGCATGATGACTTCTGCAAGGCCAAAACGTAATAAGTCATAATGAAAGGAAAAATAAATATGAAACACTTGTCAAATTACGTCTGACACACAAATGCTTCTAAAACCATAGTTTTCTTACCAGAATCTTCAAGAAATAAGTGTGGTTATCAATACGGTCCCTTTACCTGAAAGCAAAGAAAACATCATGTTAATAGATATATACCTACTAAAGGACTTTTTCAAATTCCCGTACAGACTACGAAGTTTCTGTTTTGAATTTAAACCGCCTTTTGCACTAGTCTATAACGTGTAATAATGTAATCATTTTTGGGGACACGTTATGGAGACATAATCGGGGCTAATTGGTATGCAAAACGTCGACAGGAAATTAAAAAATTAGTTCGGTATGCCGAAACACGGCCGGCCTTTGAGAGATCGTTTTAAATTCAGTCTATGGGTTTACATAAAACGCAAAATGGCTTTATAAATATTAATTCGCTATTTTTGCATAAATCGGATAAGGTGTAATTTTGCACTAGGTAACTACTATAATAGACATTTCAATCGTACTAGTATAGTAAGTTGGAAATTTAGTTTTCCCCAGAATATGGGAACATATATATACTTTTTGCATGTCCCATGTATGCTTTCGTTTTTTGATAGAATGACAGCTTCAAGTAGGCTATGGACGGCCATTATGTCTTCGATCTTCGATCAATGCTTGTCCGTGGTCCACCACTAAATGACGTACAGTTCAATTCAGCATAATATTGTTCCATATGATCAAAATATCTATATTTTAGTTACGGCAGTAGCGTAGCTAGAACTAAATTTCAAGGGAAGTGTACATATTACAGGAAACCTCGTCCTCGCCAATACGCCCCGGCAGCGCCGGCGCCTGTACTAATACCACATGTTAAATAATATCAATCTAAAAACCGCTAACTCATTTGACTCGAACAACACCAGCACCGTACTTTTAAAAGTACGACATGACATGAGGTACTCGTACACGGAAAATAACTAACTAACTAACCGAACCTTACGAACGTTTACGGAATGGTGTAGGTCAGGGCCCCGAAGCTCTTAAATTGAAATGTCACCGTGACGCAACGATTTAACGAATTGGCATTTTTATATTTTGCAACTAATTATCGGTTATTGTAATGATTCATGTCATATTATTTTGTTATTGGCGTTTTTTCGAAATGTTAACATGTTAATTTGCATGTATTATAATTCGATTGAGTAGACACCCGTAGGTACTATGATGTCAATAAGTCCCTGTAGTGATGTTAATATCCGAAGTATTGAACATAACGTGATTAAAGCCAGAATTAGAATCTCGAAATTACTGAGTAAGTTGAACTTAACTAGGTACTACAGAATGTTCTAAGAAGAAGTTATTCGTTTATGACCACAGTTCAAGGCCCCATTTTCAGTTAATAGGTTTGGTTATCATTTGAATTTAGAATATTCAATTTTTGAGCACTTTATATCCATCTTATCAGTAATAGAACGTTGTCATGGTAACCCCTATAGAACAATATTTAAATAAACTGAACAAAACGTGAAACGTCTGAAATTAATTTAAATTTTATAGAATACCTATATATTCAACTTTGGTCTTATCTTCTATGGCAAATCATTCGAGAACACCCTGTATAAAGATAGGGCATCATCTTCAATTAAATAGCTTTGACTATCATCAGCCGCTGGAAATTGTGAATTTGGAATATACAATTTTTGAGCACTTTATATCGATCATACAGGTAAGGGAACGTTTCCATAGTAACCCCTATAATAGAGTAGTATCGAGCAATATTTAAATAAACTGAATAAAATTTGAAATGTCTGAAGTTAATTAATTTTTCCATAAAATGGTATATATGTGTAACCTTAATTTCGCATGTATGAAATTGCGCGCCGAAGCTCTTAAATTGAAATGTCACCGTGACGCAACGATTTAACGAATTGGCATTTTTATATTTGGCAATTAATTATTGCTTATTGTAATAATGTTATAATGTTATATTGTTTTGTTATTGACGTTTTCTTCGAAATGCCAGCGCATTAATTTGAATATACAATTTCATTAGGTTAGTTCCCCTACTATTACTGAAAATTTCTAATTTGGAGCATTCTATTTTAGAGCACTATATTCTAGTTTCGTGCGGGGTTGCTAGTCCCCCATCGGGCGCCTCCCCAGGTGGCGGATAGGGTATAGGGGAATGCCTTCCAGATATGGATGGTACCGAGGAAATAAAATACTCGGGGCGGACCAAAACTAGCATGATGATGGGCAGTAGCGATCATCATTAAGTAAAGGGAAACTACCGCATTATCTTTCCCCAGGATATCCCTTGTCCAAAAACTCTTTTATCATGTCAGGAAACAATAATATTCCCGGGCAGATGTTAAATCATCAGAGGTGCTAAGAATCCTTGATATGATGAAGGCTAACAAAAGAATAGATACCTACGTGGATAATGCTATAAGGGAAATAAAGTGACTTGATGTTGATATCCTGGGAGTTAGCCAAAGTAGATAGCCAGGCACCGGAATATGCGAAAAACAGGGAGTCACATTCTACTACTCCGGAAATAATAATCAAGACCCTTGAAACGGTGTAGGTTTTATGATCACTGAGCAATGCTGCTGCCATTTCGGACAGAATTATACTTCTACAAATTAATGCTAGACCAATCAATTTTAATCTCATTCAAGTGTACGCGCCCACACCAGATAAACAAGATGCGGACATTGAAAAATTCTATGAAGAAGTTCAGGAAGTGCTGAACGCGTTGAAGTCTGATGAAATTACCATTGTTATGGGAGACTTTAACGCAAAAGTGGGAAAAGGAAATATGGATGATGTCGTGGGTGCTTTCGGACTGGGTGAGAAAAACGATCGGGGCAAAATGCTAATTCAGTTTTGTAAACAAGAAAATTTGGTAATTAAAAACACTTATTTCAAGCTACTTCCTAGACGGTTATATACAAAGCGCTCCCCACAAGATAATCCCAATCATATAGTGAGAAACCAAATTGATTTCTTCCTAATTAAACACAGATATCAGAGTAGCGTAACACGGGTGGCCGCGTATCCGGGGTCCGATATTCGCTCTGATCATAACCCCATAATAGCCAACTTCAAAATCAATCCCAAGCTTGTAATACAAAAAAGAGCTCCCAGAAAATAAGATATACAGAGGCTAAACCAGCCAAATGACCATGAAAATATGAAATTGGGTACTTGGAAGAATATGTAGTGAAAACGATCCTAGAAGCAAGACGAATCAGAGGACATATGGAATGACATCAAAGAAAATATACAAAATGCCTGTGAGATGATATTAGGACAACAAAAACGAGCCAGATGAGATTCTGGATATAATGGAAGAGCGACGACGGGCAAAAATCCAACAACAGTCAGAAAGATACATTGTACTTGACCGTAGGGTAAGACAAAAATGCAAAGAGGCTCGAGAGCGCTAGGTGACGGCGGAGTGTGAGGAGGCTGAGGGATTGCACGAATTGCACGACTCATATAACTTTCATCGGAAGGTAAAGCAAATCACTGGCGCTCTTAGAAGAGCACCAATTCCGTCCCTTAGAAAACAGAATGAGGGACTTGTCATGGATCCAGAGGAACCCTGTAATGAGTGGAATGAGTATGTGGAGATATTATTTGACGTTCAGCGCAGTTTGAGAAATATAAAGAACTAACAGGACCTACAATCCTAGAAACCGAAGTACAATGAGCTATTAGAAACATGAAAAATCGAAAAAGCCCAGGTCATGTTAATATACATGCTGCAATCTTGAAATTGATGGATACGAAATACTTGACATACCTATATGCAACAAGATATACGAGCCAGGCAAAATTCCGTTGGACTGGCTAAGGTCTACCATTATAACTACCCTCAAAAAGAATACCCCTAAAAACTGGGGAGACTACAGACATAAGCCTTGAGGTCTTTCTGCGAGGTATCCACGCCCAAGTATATACCAAATGCGAAGCAATAAACAAAGAAACCCATGCAGCTCGGTTTTATTAAGAGTCTGGGAACACGAGAAACCCCATTTTCCATGAAACTGCTTGTGCAGAAGTGTTACGATCAGCGACGTAACGTATATGTGTGTTTTATAGACTTTGATAGTATTAAACACGACGTTCTTCTGGAAAGACTAGATGAGATTGGTATAGACTATAAAGCCATCAGAATAATCCAGCAGCTATACTGGCAACATATTGCAGAGGTGAAAATTAATAATGAATTAGCTACAAAGACATTTAATATATCCAGGGTAGTCTGCCAGGGATGCATCTTGTCACCAATCCTGTTCAATATCCATGTAGAAAATATTTTTGAATTAGCTCAGGAAGAGGATATATTAT